>QZGG01000087.1:0-303237 GCA_006409495.1 Sedum album
AAGTATTGAGGAATAAGAAGAAATGAATTAATCTTTTGTCTCCCTTCTCATGTTATTTCCTTTTCCCAAACCCTAAAATCCTTCATCAATTTCTCATCTCCTATTCATCTATTCTCATCTAACCATTCGTCTGTTTATATTATCCGATACAACCATCTTGGTTCGTATCACTTATCCAGATTGCAATGTTGCAGTGCTTCCTTTCTTCTTTCACCTTTTGCATCCGGTTGCTCATCGCATACCATATATATGAAGATGAAGTGTTTCCAAATCTGTATGCAAATGGTAGAATGCCTTCTTAAATTAGGCACATGGGTCTTCGTCTTCTTGTTCAAAATCCTGATTCTCTGACGAGCAACAGACCAAGCTAATTTCAGGTGCTCGGAATATGGAAGGAATGGGCGTGCCAGGTCTGTTATGTTCATTGTTAAGGGTTTTCCTGGCAACATGTAGCAGCGTCTTGGATAGAGAGGCACCCACTTTCGCATCTCTCTCAGGTACTTGGAAAACAAAACCATATGCTTTGCCACGGGATCTGATCCCATATGAGTTCTTACAAGGTTTTAGGTTAGTTAAGACACGTAGAGCATCAGCGCTGGAAGATATCATATAGCTTCCATGCTTACAGTCAAGGCTAGGGGATTCAGCTGCGCTCTGAGCAATTCCTTTACTGCACTCGAGGACCCATTTCTGCAAGGCTTTGACCTCAAATTTGTTGATGATCATAGTGATGCTTGATGGAATTGGCAGGTAACTGCACTCTTTAAAAAAATCTAAAAGTCTGTTTTATGTTATATAATGTTCCAGTGTTCAAAATGGATGTTTCAGAAGGCAACTGACAAGCTTCAACTTTACGGCATGATTCGTTGAGCATGCATTTTCCTTTTCCTAGTATTATAACATGTATAATATAACTGGCAAAAAATATTTAAAATTATTATACTTAATGAAAAATCTCAATGCACGATGCCGGATCTTAAGATCACACTGGTGTTTGATGTTGTTGAAGATCATAATCAGAAGCCAGATATCATAGCTCTATTTCATCTTTTCTTTTCACTGGTCGTGGATTTCATTTTTTTTCATTAAACTTGTATCTTCTCAGCATAATGTGTTCCATGATGCAGAGTTCACAGAGGCAGAGGTTAAAGAGGCCCTATTTCAAATGGATCCGTGGAAAGCTCCTGGGGTAGACGGTTTCTCTCCTATGTTCTATCAAAAAATTTGGAATATCATAAGAGGAGATTTTGTCAAAAGTGCTCTTAACTTCTTGAATTTGGGAATTTGGGATGCTCATAATAATGACACTGTTATTGTTCTTATTCCTAAACTGAAAGGAGCATGTTCTATGCAGGAGTATCGGCCAATTAGTTTATGCGGGGTGCTGGCAAAAGTGGTCTCTAAAGTCATGGTGAATCGTCTTCAAGGTATTCTGTCTCAGTTTGTTTCGGTTGAACAATCAGCGTTTGTCAAGGGTAGATTAATTACTGATAATTTTATCATTGCGCATGAACTCGCTCATTTTATCTCTAAGGGTACGCATTCAAAGTCAATGTATGCATATCTTAAGTTAGATATGTCAAAAGCGTATGATAGAATGGAGTGGTGTTTCATTGACAAATTGCTTGGTAAAATGGGTTTTAGTGCTCAATGGGTGGATAGAATAAGGACTCTTACTAGATCTGTTAGATACCGAACTGGAGTTAATGGTCATTTGTCAGATCTGGTTATCCCTAAGCGTGGTATTAGACAGGGTGACCCTTTGTCCCCTTATCTGTTCATCCTGTGTGCTGAATGGTTGAGTCATGAAATGCGTAACTTGGTTACGCAAAATCTTATTCACGGTGTTCAAATATGTAGGAATGCTCCAATTTTTTCACATCTATTTTTTGCTGATGATAGTATTCTGTTTTTAAGATAGATTCGGATACAGATACTAACATTCAAAATGTGCTTGCGAGGTATGAGTCTGTATCGGGTCAGAAAATTAACTATCAAAAATCGGATATTGTTTTCAGCAGAAATTGTGACATGAATGTGATTACCCGTTTTCAGAATACTCTTGGGGGAGGAGGAGTAATGGTATTTCAAGATACTTGGGTTTTCCTCTTACTGTGGGTAGAAATAAGTGTTCTATTTTTACTGAGTATGCTGACCGAATTTGGAATAGGATTCACAGTTGGGCTGAATTGTAAACTTTCATTTGGTGAAAAGAAGTGTTGATTAAGTCTGTTCTCTCAGCAATTCCTCAGTATGTTATGTCGTGTTACTTACTCCCGGATAAGGTGTTGCAAAGCATGATGAAACATATTCGATCCTTTTGGTGGTCTAGTCTTGGTAATTGTAAGAAAATACATTGGGTTAGGAAGGAGTTACTAGTGGCTGCTAAGGATTGTGGCGGGTTAAATTTCAGGGACATGAAAATTGCTAATCTTGCCTTCTTAACTAAACAAGTCTCTCGTATTTTGATGAATCCTGAATCTCAAGTTGCTAAGCTTCTTAAGCAAAAGTATTTCAGGAATTCTAACTTGTTGTCTGCCAATGTAGGATATCGTCCTTCTCCTGTATGGAGGAGTATTCAAAAGGTCGCTTGTCTATCAAAGGATGGCTTTATGTTTGATGAGCATTCAGGAAGATCTAAATGGAAAGATTTCGAGGATGGTTTTGCTTCGGTGAAATCTGCATATAGTTTTCTGAGAGGTCAGTTGAACTTCTTGGTTCTCAGTCCATGTTGTTCTGATTCTGGTCGGATTAAACGGTTTTGGAAAAGATACTGGAAATTTAATTTGCCAGAGAAAATTAAATTGTTTGGGTGGAGATTATTTCATAATGGATTGCCTTTTGGAGTCAACCTGTTGCGTAGGAATGTGGCTGCTCAGCCTTCTTGTAGGCTCTGTGGGTTTCATTGGGAGGATTTCCATCACTTGTTTTTTGATTGTTGGTGGGCTCTGTGTCTTTGGGATAAGGTTGGTCTTAATAAGGAGCTGTTAGGTCAAAAGTTTAATTGTGCTGCGGATTGGTTGTTTTCCTGGTTTCTGCAGCTTGATGAGGATGTTTTTCTTAAAGTCATTGTTGTGTGTTGGTACATCTGGTATAACAGAAATAGAGTTTGGCATGATAAGCAGCCTGTCCACCCCATTTCTGCCTTCATGAAAATTAGTAATATTGTTAACTGTTACAAGGGTGGTAATGTGGCTTCTCTATTTTCTGTTTGCTCCCAGGCAAGCTCGTTAAAATGGATTCCTCCCCAAGTTGGTTGTACAAAAATAAATGTCGACACATCTTTTTGGAAGTCCTCCCTATCTGCAGGAGTTGCGGCTATTGCTAGAGATTCGAATGGCATTGTTTTGGGTGTAAATATGATGACCATTCAAGGTGTTCGTGATCCTTTTAATGCCGAAGGCCAAAGTGTTGCTTTAGGATTAAAAATGGCAACTGCTCTGAAGCTGGACAATGTTTTTGTGGAAACTGATAATGTAAAAGTTTTTGAATGTCTTTCTTTTGGCTTGCATTCAGCTCTAGTTATGGGGGACTGGTGGGATTCCTGTATGTCTATGCTCGCGTCTAATAAGAGTTGGTCTATTATTGCCATCCGTCGAGAGGCCAATGCTGTTGCAGATGCTCTTGCAAAGAAATCTGTAGAAGAAAATCTGTGTTTCAGCAACCTGTACTGTTGTCCTTCGTTTGTTTAATCTGTCATGCAGGTTTCTTAGTCCTCTTGTAATTGTTCCCTTTATCAAAAAAAAAAACCTGCATTTTCAGTAACAACGTTTTGTCATTGACTCTGAAATTTGTGTATCTGGTTGTTTCATGCGGTAGGCTGTGACATCCCAGGGGCTACGTTTAGCCATGATAATGAGTCTGAAGTTGTTTTCCAGGACACTTCAGTTGGACTAAATTCAAATGCAGTTGACATTGAGCCTGTTGAGCTAGTTTCTAGCGTTGAGAACGCAGCAGATCAGAAGTTGAACTCTCTTGAGAATAACCTCCTCTACTGCAGGAAGTAGTGACCTGCAGAATCAAACTTTAAGTCTGTTAGTATAAACATCAAGTCATACTCCATCCTATCACAGCTTCCTCGAATAACCCAACCATTCATCTTCTTGATATCAGAAATCTATCAAATTGCAAAACCAAAACAGTTGATACGCGACAATCTTAAAAAAAATCCGACACCTACGAATCCATATCACAACAGTTCAAGACTACCTCTAACCCTAAAGTCAACATTAAAATTAAGAAATAAATTAAAAACCCTAAAACAAATTAACATCACAATCACAAAACCACCAAACGATAAATTAACGGATTTTGGTAATAATTATCAAAAACGAAATTAAGAAATATTTCCTAATTCCTAATACTGATTGAATTTGTTTTACTCTGCATTATAAATAGAACAAGCCCAGAGTCCAGACTAGGTTGAATTGCAAAGTATCAGAATCAAATTCATGATGTCACAACAACTTTTTTCATGCGAAACAGTGCAAGAGCAGCTCCAGATTCAACTCAAAGGGAGGTATAAGTGCTGCTTACACTTACTCTGTCAGATGAATTTTAAGGAAATCAACCCCACCTTATTCCGACAAAAGATGAAGTTTTTGTTCAGACAACACTCTCAACTTTTAGGAATGCTCAACCCTCTGTTGCCGGACGAATACCAGCTGGATTTGGAACAAGAGGACAGAGATTATGGAAAGTTGATGAAACTCACAAAGGGCATTAATTTAGTGAATATGTTGACAAAGGCTTTTCATTCATCAGAGGAATTAGCAAGTTTTTATGATTTGGTGAAATCACACAAGAGTAATGAGATTGACGATGAGAAGTTTTATGGATTGGCCTACGAGCGTCTGCATGGAAACTTTGATCTGATGAAACAGTTTGGGAACATTCTGGGTTGGCCGACGATCACGCCTTCTTACATAAAGCTGCCTATGATCACAATGCCAGAAGCTGAGCAAGGGACTGATGATTCAGAAGTGTTGAACAACACAGTTAGAATCAACAGAAGTAGTAGTGAAAGTATAGGCAGTAATAAAGACAGTACTGACAGCATATACAAAGTTCGTAGCTTCATAAGGCAGTCCTTGGAGAAGCATCCTCCCGAAGGCAAAACTTTCGAGGAAAGAAAACATAACGCGGAGCTGTCGTGGGAATCCAGTAGGAATGATCTTGATGTCTTACTTGGTACGTTGAGTACGGCTGAAAAAGTGGTGGAAAGGGTGCTGGGGATGATCAGGGAAGGAGAATGGGCAGTGGAAGTCGGGCTGAGAGAGTATTTAGTGGAGAATGGTGTGCGAGTGAAACTGTTGGAGACAAAGTCTGAGAAGATTGAGGATTTGATGTCTTCGCCTTTAGAAAAATTGCCTTCTGTGATAAACAAGCTGAGGCGGTACAAGGAGGATGTGTCTGAAGCGATTAAGAAACTAAGTAAAAAGCAGTAGTATTTGATGTCTTCTAATTACTATCGACTGTCTTCTTAGTACAGAGATGTATTTTTCTTATTAGAGCAGATGAAACACTGACTGCATTCTTTAGTTTTAGGGGTTAACTGCAGTCAGATTTACTCATTTTTATATGCGTAACAAGAGATCAAAAATTGTATATCACTTTTGCCTGTGTACTTGTGTACGTGTTGAAAATTGTTTCTGTGAGACGTCTTTTATGACGATGAATAGACACGGAAACGAACAAACTATTAAGTAAATGGCCAAACTCAAAATTGGCATACAACAAAACTAAAAAACTTGTGTGTTTTGCTTTTGTATCTCCAGTAAAGGCACAAGAAACTCCATGGTCAGTTGGACGCTGGAATCAAGTGCCAATTTGTTTGCCTCTTTGGCACCAACTTATCAGGTGATCTTCTATCAAACAAACAAGAGAAACAAACTCAGGTATTTGCAGGTTAGAGACTCGGAATATAATAGTAAAGCATAGTTCTAAGAAAGACTTACCATTTTCCAATCTGTGCATAGAAAACTTGGAAATAGTTACCTCAAAGTCCAACGTCACCCTGAAAATATGAAAACAAAAATTGTAAAATCATTATATTTTAATTATCAAGGAAAAAACTACGCATATATTTTAACTCTCAAATCATAATGGCCAAATTTCCTTCATAGATTGCACTAAGTCAGACACTTGATGCGATGAAAACAGTAATGCAACAACTATTAAATACTTGTAGCTAGGATTAGCAGCAGGTGCTTATACAGTTCATAATTACCAATTTCTTTTAAACTTCTTTGGACTACTGTTACTAAATGATTATTTAAAATACTGTGCAAAAAAGACCATTGGTCATTTCACAAGCCCGATGCATTATCACTGTCTTCACAAAATACATGGCAGGACACAGATTCAAACTGCGGTAATGTAAATAGTACTAACACAAAGAACAGAGGCATCTTAGTAAAATTACTAGGAACTTTAGTATGACTAGAAGTTCTGCTTAAAATTTTCAGGAAAATTTAGCAATAAATATGTCCAAAGGTGAGGAATGTATGATGTATGGGTCATGAGCATGCAACATAAACTGAAAGCATGTAGTAGAAACATGCAACATAGATTTAAAGTCTGTAGAAACATGCAACGTAGATTCAAAGCCTGGTTACATTAATAATGCACAAAGAAAGCTTGAAAATGCACCTTGGCCAGCAAAATCTTTGGTAAAGAACTCACATGAAATATATCATATACCATACCTTCATGGAGACCAGTCAAGCATCTGTACCCCACACATCGCTCTCATCTTAAAACTTAAAACTGGAGAATATAAGTAACGATGAGCTGGATGCAGAACACAAAGTTATCATATCCTCTGGCAGCAAAAGCCACTTCATTTTGTGATGCTGCAATAATAATGTAGCTCATGCCACATGAACAAGTGATAGAATTTCTTGCTCAAGTGCTTCACCGTGAGAGCTCCATGATTTGATAAATTAAGAAACTTAATACACGAGCTATCCAGGTGCCGATTGTTCCTTCTCATTATATTATAATAGCCATCCAAAAGAGTCTTCGTATAATTGTAGAGATATTCTTCCAGATTGTATCCCTTGGACTTCATTCTGCCTACAAGGTCAACAGCATCCCTCGCTTTAACTCGAGAATCCAAAAGACTAATTAGCAACGAATTGCAAACCCGTGGCATCAACGTAATGCCTTCTTCCAGCGTATAATTGAACACATCGATTGCAAGGTTAAAACTCTGATTCTTACAGAGTGATTGAATCAACACCACACAACTGGGAGGAGTTATGGAAATTCGATACTCTTTAAGAATATTAAAGATCGTCAAAGCATCTTCTAACCTTCCATTCTCACATAATCCTATCAGCCAAATGGTATAAGGAGCTATTTTGAAATCTTTAACCTTAAAATCCAGTTCTACAAGTAACCGAACAGCCTTTCCCACATCACCTACCTCAAAGCTTTCTGTTGCTAATTTAACCATGTCAACCTCCCTGTTGTTAAGACTTTCAAGATAGGTCATCCAAAGATTGAAAGCGGATAAGACATTCTGTCTACGACACAACCAGGTCATGATTGCCTTGTAAACTGATAGATCGGGATGAACGCCTCTAGTCTTCATCTGTTTGAACATCGCAAGGGCATCTTCATCTCTACCAGACATAAAAAGTCCATTAATGAGAGTGCAATAAGTGACTGAATTAGGGATGAGTCCCTTGATCTGAAGGTCTTTAAAAAGTTTGACCGCGCCACCAATATTTTTTGTTTTGCACATACCATTCATTAGTGTGTTGTATGTTGTAATTCCCGGTACTACCCCACTATCAGCAAGCTTCTTGAGAAGCTTGAATGCCTTTAATACCGAACCCGAATCACAAAGTGTTTCAATTAATTTTTGGAGACTTGCATTATCTAGAACTTTGTCAGCGCTCTGTGCAAGACGGAGGACCAATGTTGGGTTTGTACCTATCTCCATTTTGTAAAAGAGAATCTGTGCTTCTGTTAAGTCGCCAGTCTTACAAAGCCCGTGAATAAGGGTATCATACGTCTGAACAGAAGGCAACAAACCGAACTTTTCCATTTCAGAAAACAACAGTTTTGCATTTTCCACCAATCCATTTTCCAGCATACCTTTAATCAGAATGGTATAGGTGTGTGCATTTGGAGAACAATTATTCTTAGACATATTAAACTGTAGACCACGAGCCTCACGTAGAAGACCTTTATCGCACAAACCTTTGATCACAGCATTGTAACAATACACATTAGGGGCTAAACCTCTACCGCTCATCTCCCTCAACAACTTAACTGCTTCCTGTACTTCTCCATTTTTCGATAATGCTTTTAACATAATACCATACACTACAACATCAGGCTCGATGCCCTCTTTGAGTAATTTTGCATACCAGTTGTATGCTTCGTCGAATCTATCAGCTTTGAAAAAGCCATCAATCAAAGAACTATATGCAGTAGCATCAATTGCATGCCCATCCTTCTCCAAAACTCCAAATACTTCAAGAGCTTCATCAACTCTACCTACCTTACACAACCCATCAATCAACGCCGTGCCACAAACCAAATCAGACCTACAGCCACTATCCTTCATCTTACCAAACAAACTCTTCGCATCATCAGTTCTCTTCACTTTGCACAATGCAGCAATGACAACCGTATACGTCAGCACATCAGGTGATAGCCCTTGCAGCGTCATTTCATCGAACAGCTTCAATGCATCAGAATGCCTCCCTGTCTTGCTCAACCCATCAATCAAAACATTATAGATAACCACATTCGGCCTACAGTTAGACTTAATCATCTGATTATAAATTGCTAAAGCAACCAAATACACTCCTGTCTTCAACATAACCTGCAGAATTGAACTATAAGTATAAACATCAGGCTGACAGTCAAACTCCTTCATTCTACCAAATGTCTCCACTGCTTTCTCCGCATTCCCAATCCTCCAATACCCTGATATTAAAACGGTAAATGCATCAGCTCCAATCTCAATCCCTAAACTCCTCATCTCCTCAATCGTCTTCCAATACAAGTCAAAGCTCTCACCTTTCACCAAAACATCCTCAACCACATTGTTCAACCTCAAATCCTTCCCAATCGCCCATAAGAAAAACCTCAACCCTACCTGCAGATCTTTCTGCTCTCTAAACACAATCGCCGCAATCTCGTTATCCATAAACGGCAACACGTGATCCAGTGCCTCCTCCATCAGTCCACCGGTTTCGATGATTCCGTTTATCTCATTGCAAATCGACTTCTGGTGAATCGTCGGCTGCTGCGACGCTTTGTGGAAACTGGCATTTGATTCGGCGACTTCAAATTCGAATATTGGCGTACGAGGTTTCGGATTGTTTGAGGTTTCATGACAGAGATATTGATGGATCGGGTTCATTGACTCCTTTGACTTTTTTCCATGATATTCGTCCGATTTAGGGTTTTAATAGACCGCCGTCGGAGCAGAGACGATGCTCTCTTCGATTCTAGCCGCCGGGATTTTCTATGACTGCTTAGGTCAAAAAACTGTTAATTCCAAAACGATCTCTAAATTTTATATCATTACAAATTGACCCCTCTTTAAGGGGCATGATGTACTATTTTTTAAGCTTGAGGGTTCATTTATAAAATTTTCTGCTTCTCCACTTTGTAAAATAGAAATGAGATTATATGCTTTCACACGTGACAACCATTAAACCAATTATATTGAGTGTCAATACACTAAATCAAAAGGTAAACACATGTCATCTGTTTGATGACTTAGTGGCTCTTACGAATGTAAATTAAGAACTGTTATATATTTAAGCGCTCCTTTGCATGCTTAAGTACCAAAAACAGAGTTTGAACATGGAGTTTATGTTACAATTATATGTCGTGTTATAAAGCTGTCATGATTCTCAGCAGTGTAAGTATGAACAGAAGCACCAAAAAGAATAATCTGTTCAGCTGCACAACTCATAGAATTGAACAAGTGCAGAACGGATTAATTTTAATTGATGTATATCCAAAAATAGGAATGGTTACAGCAAAAATGCTTGTAGTGGAAGCATTAATTATATGAATGATGGTCTGATAAGTTCCATTTGATACTATGGTGCATCGTATGCTCTGTTAGGATCGATTAAAAATTCAGGAAAACTAATTCAATGTTTATTCATTCATCTAGCATACCTTAAATAACACATCAAACAACTTTAAACCAAATATATAGAGTTATGGACATGTATAGAGTAACTTCCTCCCTACCAAACAACTTTCATCTTAGAATATGTCAACATTCAGTTTACAAGTTTTCTCGTGTTTCACTCGCATCGTTCACATCGAAGTGCTTCACTTGGCCCGCTTCTATCAAAGTGCTTCACTGACAAACACATTTTAACCCTTTATATGTGTCTAATTTATTTTAGGGGTCTAGTAGTAGTTCAACAATTTTTTTAAACTCAGAATTCCAAATATCGTCCCAAGAGAACAAATATAGTGCAAATACTAGATAATTAATGTTGTATCTTATCTATCCAATCAAAAAGATGATTGTTGCAAATATTTTTAATGAAGAAAATAGAAATTTCCTAACAAAAGAAGCATTCGATAATCATCCTTCACCCATGCGTATCACTCTGTTCATGCAGTTAAATATAAAAATTCAATCATCTCATATGATATATGAGAATAAACCATGTGTGTTTTCGAATAAGCTAACATCCTCGGGTCATCACTTAAGCTACACATTTGATACTAGAAGTCCCTCCGTAGAGGCAAAACTTGATTATTCCTGATTATTAACGTCCCGCCATTGCAGGTAATATCAATAATAAAAAAATACATTAAGCCCTAATCTTTCAAATAAATTAACTACCCAACTACGTGTATGTTAACGCTCACGATTACCAATGTTGAGAATAGCAGCCACTTACGTACTACCATCCATAGCTACCGTAATTGCTGCCAACCCTACATCAATCTGATTGGTTCACCTCAAGCAATTGCTAGTTTTGATTCTTAACATGTGTAATTCATGCAATTAGACATTCATCCAAAGCTAATTAATAAACATGGACGTATAAAAAAGAACATGTAAAATTGAATATAATCATATACGACTACTCACTAATTGTGGTAATAAAACAATAATACATTTACAAATAAGAAGAGAGTGAGAACGTTGGAACCGTATGTAGAGACATATCTTTATTCTACAATCTTCTTTGAGACTTCATTGTCTTCTCAAATCAGGTATACTCTTCTCCTCAAAATCTGCCTCCCTTCTCTTCTTCTTCCTTTTCATCATTCTAAGGTTTAGATTCTAAATGAGTTGGGTCGTCTTTGTGCGTGGTTACAAATACAACCCAAGGCGGATAGGCATGACTACTCCCTAATTCAGACACCGGGTTTGAGGTTCATTGTCAGAAAAAATGAAACCTGGTCTTAGGCACATATGAGACATGTAAAGGCAACATGAGGTATGTATAGGCACCAACACCCGTTTTGACAAAATGGAGCCTGCCCTTAGGCACCAACTCACACTTTCACAAGCATTGATTTTGAGTAATACATGCACCAAAATCACATATTTTTTAATTTCCTCCCAAATCATTTGCTAAGATATAAATTTATGGATTTAACTTGAAACATCAAGTAAGCGATTACAAAAATGCCAAAAGTTTGGAGAAGTCAATCGAATTCATTAGTATTTGAGTTAATAATAAGTCGATAATTCAACTTATCACTCACTTGTACCGTTTCTCTAAATGTACTTCACTCGCACTATTTCAAGTTAATTATTTATTTATTCGATAGTGTGTACATAAAGCAAATAGAATGCTAAAGAGATATAAAGGTTAGATAATGCTAAGGAGATATGCTCGCCAACAGATGTCACGTAAGCCCATATTGCTTATGTTGATGCCCTAAATATTTTCTAATAAATTTTTATTTTTCTCCATCAGCACTACACTAGCAAATCATAAGACATCAATTGAGAAATATGGTTGAAGGTTATTATCACATTTTGAGCACTATCAAATTTTATATGGTCTTTTTTATAGATATTATATCGATTAAGGATATTCGAATTGAGTTAGAGTTTGTATTATGTCGTTCTTTATTATAAAAAACTTTATTCATGCATGTAATATCCATATTACACACTCATAATTGATCCATGTCATCATATATATATATTAAAAGGATGTCTGATTGGACACGTGTCGTCGTGTGATCAATTTGGCCTATGTGTCATTTTTTTTAGAAATTTGAATTTTTTTTTCCTTTTTTCTGATTGGCTGGCTTTTTTGAATAATAATATTTTTAAAACATGGAGGACTGAACTACAATTAATTATAAATATTTTATACCTAATTATACCATATTGAAAAATCAAACTTACTAAATAATAATCTATCAAAAAGATTTTATTCCTTTTCGTTTTAATGCACTTAATTATTGTAACAAAAATATTTTGCTAAAATATCTTCAATTTCGAAATTTTGTTACACGAAATCTCAATATCATGCTTTTCTAAAATTCGAAAATTAATGAATTCATCGCAAATTGATGAATGTCATCGCAAAATCAAATGTCCATGTCCATGAAACTCAATGATGTTTAGTAAATGCCGCACAAAAAATGATGAAGAATCTTTCCTAATTCCTTTATATATTTATGAAAGGTTTTCCTAATCAATATTTCTTTACACTCAAATAAAACTGAATATATCAAATTTAAATTACTTAAAATTACTCAAAATATAACTTCACCCCGCACAAGGTGCGGGTAAATACCTAGTTTAGTTGTATTACCATACATGACACGCTCCGTCCAGTAACGGAATATGATTACAAAAGATGCCTTGATCATATAATTAATGGGCTGGATGATTCAAATCACACCTTTAAATAAATATTTGTGTGGTGCACACTTCAGTTTTACTGATATTCGATTGCATATCCGATCCAATGAGAGATTGTTGTAATATTTTATATGAATATTCATTACTAGTCCATAATATATATCGAATATTTGATATTGCTATTATTAATGAAATAATATGTAATTAAGTGATCAAACATTTGTTAAGATTTTGGTTCGGTATTTATAGTCATGATAATATCTTGTGTAGATAATGAAGAGATACTAATCAATATTCTCAAAAGACGAATTCATCTAAGTATCTCAAATTATGGTTGCTTGTTCACAACTATAAATATGAATTATGGTTTCTGGTCTACCAAATCCTTCTTAAAACTATGAGACTCTTGTTAGTGTGTTAAATAGGAACATTCGGATAGACTAGAAGACCCAAACTTGTCTACTACAAATACAACTCTTGTTTCAGGTTCAATATTTATTTTGTGTTTTTGCCAAAAACACCCTCTTTAAATAGCTCAGTTTAATGAAATCACCCCTTCAACTTTTTTTGATAAAAACATCCATCAATTTAAATTTTATTAAATCGTAACAGCCCATCACCACTTCTAGCCGCTTTTGCCGAAAAATTAATCATTGACTTGGTTTACTATATTAAAATTCAACTTTATACTAACAAACTAATTAATAACAACATAACCCAAAATAAAATCAGTTTTTGATTAAAAGGGTAATTTAAGATGCAGAGAGGAGAAGGGATTGCCAGACCCCATGGCGAAGAGGGATAGCAATGAAGGATGGGTTCAAGGAAAGCGAATAGACGTGAACAACCATCCGCTGACTATTTTCGGAAAGAACGATATAGTTGACGAGGTGCGGCGAATGAGAGAATCAAGGAAAACTTTCGATATTCCAGAGAGTAGTGCGTCTGGTGATGAATTTAGATTGCCGAGAATGAATGAGGAGTTACGATTGGATAAAAACGTTACGGGGCGTAAACAGTGGGGCAAACGAGGTGTAGGAATTGAAGAGGAGGTCTTGGAACATTATTACGGCGATGGTGGAATGCTAAACGTTGGTACCGAAGTTAATGAGGCGCATTTATGTGGGAGTAATTGCGAAAATAATGAGCAGATGAAGGTGTGCCTCGGGTTTGTTCAAAGTGGTAATCAAAAGGAAAAGAACATCCTGATTAAGGATAATATAAGGAAAATTAAAGGATTGGGAGAAATGGGCCAGTTTGTCAGCCCAGTAAGAGGCCTTAATCAGAACTCTATCCACTTGAATACTGACAAAGAAATAACAGAAAGAACAAGTAGATCAAAATTAAAAGGGGTGAAGCGCAGAAGAAAAGAGAACGATGGTGATGATGATATATTGCTCAGCACGGAAAATTTACAAGAGGTTACTGTGGCTATGGAAGAATCATCAAATTATTTAGCTTTCAGAGGTAGGTTTAGAAAAGAGTCACAAGAGGCGGCGGAGGTCGGTGACCGGCCCCGCCGGGAATCATGAAAATCATTAGCTGGAACTGTCGCGGTTTGGGTCGGCCGCGAGCAGTTCGCGCATTAATAGACCTAATAAAGTCCTATAAACCTAATATCCTTGGGTTAATAGAGACGAAGTTAACTGCAAAGGAGTGGGAATGGTTGAGAGTTAAAGTTGGATTCCAAAATTGTTTCGTTGTTAACAGGATTGGTCGCTCGGGAGGTTTAGCATTGTTATGGAACGATGACATTGGTCTATCGATCAAGTCATATTCAAAGAGTCATATTGATGCAATTATTGAAGGAGAGAAAAGTTTTAGAGCAACATTATTTTACGGAAACCCCAGGACAAATTTAAGAGATCAAAGTTGGACTCTTCTAAGGCAACTACGTGACATGGGAGAAGGGCCCTGGATGGTGATTGGGGATTTTAATGAGATCTTACATCAGAAAGAAATGAAAGGTTTGAGAAGCCGAGATAGAAATCAGATGATGAAATTTAAAGAGGCTCTTTTGGATTGTGATCTACATGACATGGGAATCAAAGGGGGGAAATATACTTACTCCAACAAACGAAAAGGGGAAAAGGAGACGAAGGTGAGATTGGATAGGGTGGTGACAAATTCTGAATGGCAGGTTAGATGGCCAAGAAGCTTTTTACGGATTGGTTTTGCGAATACCTCTGACCACAGACCAATTATATTGATTACTGAGGAGAGCAAGAGAAGAACCTTTAAGCGTGAAGGATTTCGCTTTGAGCCAATGTGGTTGAGGGATGAAAAGTTCAAAGATCTAGTGCAAGATTCGTGGGTGCGTTTGAGAGAATCAAATTGTAAATTTTCTGAAAAGCTTCACAAATGTGCAAAGAATATAACACAATGGAATGTTTTAAAGTTTGGCAGAGTGCATCAAAGAATCAAGGCCATCAAGAATCAGCTAGAGAGCTTGAAAGAAGTGAACAGATCCGAAGATGTGTTAGCTGCTGAAGCGCACCTTTCTGCTGAACTTGATGAATGGATGGCTAGAGAAGAACTTCTATGGAAACAAAGATCAAGGATGCAGTGGCTCAAAGATGGTGATAAGAATTCAACTTACTTTAAGGTTAAAGCGACCGAGAGGAAGGAAAAGAAAATTATTAGACTAATTCAAACGGATAATGGACGTATTTTAACTGAGACACCTGATATCTTATCAGAGTTTACTAACTATTTTAACTCTTTGTTTCAGGATTCAACTAATGGTGAAAATATTGATTGGGACCTTGAGCTAGAAGATGTTACTTTGAGGATTCCAGATGAGTTGAATCAAAAATTGATTGAGCCATACACCACTGAGGAAATCACAAGAGCAGTTTTTGAAATGCATCCTGATAAAGCACCAGGTATCGATGGTTTTTCAACGCTCTTTTATCATAAGTTTTGGTATTTGGTTAAGGAAGATGTGTGTGCTGAAGTGCTGGATTTTTTGAACAACGGTGTGCTTGATAAGAGATTTAATGAGACCCAAATTGTTCTACTGCCAAAGGTGCATGAACCTAGAAAAGTGGGAGACTATAGGCCTATTAGCCTATGCAATGTGGTTATGAAAATAATTACGAAAGTGCTAGCTAATAGATTGAAGGAGTGTTTGCCTAATTTTATTTCGGTGACGCAGAGTGCATTCATTAAAGGCAGACTGATTTCGGATAACATTCTTGTTGCTCATGAGGTAATGCATTATATGAAGCAGAAGAAATATGGGTGGGATGGCTATCTGTCTATTAAAATTGACATGAGTAAGGCTTATGATAGAGTAAGTTGGAAGTTTTTGAGAATGTTCATGCTGAAAATTGGTTTGGACAGAAAGTGGATAGATAGAGTGATGTGTTGTGTGGAGACTGTTTCATATCGAATAAAAATAAATGGGGAGAAGTCTGATCTCATTATCCCTAACAGAGGTATTAGGCAAGGTGATCCTATTTCTCCCTATTTATTTATTCTATGCCAAGAGTGGTTTGCTCATACATTGGAAAAGTACCAAAGCAACAACAAACTGATGGGAGTAAAAATTGGTAGGGGAGCTCCAAGATTAAACCACTTACTGTTTGCTGATGATTGTCTCTTATTTGTCAAAGCAGAGTTTGAGCAGCTAGAAAATCTAAAAGATGTCTTGAAGAAGTATGAAACTCTTGCGGGCCAGAAGGTAAATTTCAACAAATCAGAGATTACAAGTAGTAAAAACATTGATGTGTATATGCTGAAATTGTTTGGTGAGTTCCTTGACATGAGGATTGTGGAGGGGATCCCAAAATACCTTGGTCTGCCTTTGTCAATTAGCAGAAATAAAAGCAAGCTGTTTAATTGGTTGGAGGATAAAATGCATGGAAAAATTCAAGAATGGAATATATCACTTTTATCAGTTGCGGGTAGAGAAGCTTTAATTAAGGCTTGCTTAGAGACTTACCCAATCTATGCGATGAACTGCTTTAGGTTTCCTAAAAATTTGTGCGAGAACCTATCGGCTAAGGCTATTAAGTTCTGGTGGGCGGGCAGTAAGAAGTCAAAAGGAGTTCATTGGGTAAATAAAGAGACCTTGCAGAAGGATAAGAGTAAAGGTGGGATGGGTTTTCGCTGCTTTGAGTTGTTGAATGTGGCATTGTTAATGAAACAATTGTGGCGGCTTACTAAACATCCTGAACTGCTGGTGAGTAGAGTTTATAAAGAAAAATACTTTAAAAACTGTAACTTACTTGAAGTTCAACCAAGGATGACAGATTCTTTTGCTTGGAAGTCACTGTGCAGTGTGTTAAAGATTTTCAAAAGTGGAATAACGGACATCAGTATTGACAACCAAAACATAATTTGGAAAGCTTCCCCTTCTGGGGAATACACTGTGAAGTTAGGCTATCAACTGGCATATGATTGGAAAATGTATTCAAGGAAAAATAAAGGGGAGTCGTCGCGAGTGGAGGAGCAGCAGAAAATATGGAAGAAATTTTGGAGACTTCGGTTACCCGATAGAGTAAAAATATTTGCTTGGAAATTTTTTCACAATGCTCTGCCTGTGTCTAGTAATTTGATCAAGAAAGGGTGTGAAATAAATAATGGCTGTTGCTTTTGTGACTTTAAGGAAGAGACAATAGTTCATTTATTTATTAAGTGTTGGTGGGCACGGGCTTTGTGGAATAGTTTGAAAGTGAGGAAAACTCCACATCTAATTGAAGATGATCATGCTGAATGGTTTTGGTTTTATGCCAGTGGTAGTAGTTCTGTTGAATTTAAGACTATTATTATTGGTTTGTGGGTACTGTGGAAGAACAGAAACCTTTTAGTTCATGAAGGAAAAGGTTGGTCTGTTGAGTTATGTAGTTTAAAAGTGAGGAGCTACTTGGAGTCATTCGGCAAGAAAAGTCTATTTGGATTATCAAGTGTTGAGATATTTCCGGAAGATGATGGTAATAGGCCCATTGTTTACTGCGATGGATCGTGGTCAAGGGATGATTTTCGCGGAGGGTATGCTGCGGTGGTTAAAGAGGAGACACTATTATTGCTTGTAGTGCTGGATGGGAAGAGAGCTGCTCCTCAATCATAGATACGGAACTAAAAGGTATTCTAAGTGGCTTACGATTGGCTAACAAGCTAAATCTGAACAGTGTGGATATAGTGACTGATAACTCTGAAGTGGTTTGGATGATAAACTGTGGCTTCTGGGAGGATTGTGGTAATATGAATCTAGTTCAAGAGGTGCTGATGTGGTTCAAAAAGAACCCAACTTGGGCTTTAAGACACACATTCAGAGAGAATAATGAGATTGCAGATTTTTTGGCGAGACGAGCTAGAAGAGAAAGATGGTGCTGGGATGAGTTGTATGCTATTCCAAGGTTGTGGTCGTGAGATGGTATATGGTGGGTCCGCAAGAGCCGCTGAAATCCTCAAAGTAACTCTTCTGGGTTAGGCTACCAGCTTGTTTTCATTCTTGGTTGTTTTCTGTTAGCAAAGATGGTTTTCGGGAGAGGGTATCTTGGGGTGTTTTGCTTCTGGCTGGGTCTCCTTGTTGGTTTGGCCTAGCTGGTTGTATTATCGAAAAAAAAAAAGATGCAGAGAGGACGAAGATGTGAATTATTGATTTGGGGTTATCCAAGCACCATTTGGAGTTAGTGATGTTACTAGATTAGTTTGTTAGAGTTAAAATTAAATCTTAATCATAGTTAACCAAGTCAACGACAAGTTTTTGGGTAAAAGTAGACGTAAGTGGTGACGGGATGGCAAGATTTAATGAATTTAGAATTGATGGATTGTTATATAAAAAAACTTGAAGAGATGATTTCGTTACTATTGAGCTATTGAGAAGGTGATTTTCGAAAAAACTCTTATTTTTTATTTAAAGGATATTAATTTAAAGATTCCAAATCAAAAAAATTAAGTATAATTTACAATTCACTCTTAAGATTAATTAATGATATGGTTATTACGATCCTGATTAAGCAAATTAATGTTTTTGCAGCTTCGGTCTCTTAATGACATTTGACTAGCTCCTCGTGGTATTAATATCAATAGTATTCTTGTTAGAATTTATAAAATATTAGTATCCATCCTATCACTCATTATACGGTTTGCTAAGTAAACAATAGTTTCTTTATAAAATATTTGTTATAAATTGTGCTTTAGTTTCATGATCATGAATCGCTTCTTTTAAGTCTCGACTGATAGTCTGATACTAATTTCAATGATTGTATTCACTTGTTTCAATATTTTGACTAGCTTATTTATATTCCTTTTAAGCTCTTCTGCACATGAAACATGAAGTTAAAATTAGCAAGTACAAAATAGTTTCTATATGAATATCTCGTACTTGTCTCGATTTCTTTTAAGTGACCTTTGTTTTCTTATTCAGATTTTATACTTGTCTCGCTTACACCACATGCTCATACTCGCGTAGACATATTATCAAATTTTAAGAGTGGGTTGAATAAAACATTTGTGTAAAAAGCCACAATTTAAAAAAAACAAAAAATTTAAAAGATTTTTTTGAAAAGTCAAACGAAAGATCTCACAAATGTCGGTGGTTAGAAAGATAAGTTTCCATTGAAAGTGTTCACAGAACACAACAAAGAAATAAGACTAAACCGCTTAATTTTTGACTTTCTATTTTTATCGCACATTTTTTCGCATGTGTGTTAGTAGGATACTCGTAATACGCTTTTTCATAAAATTGGTAAGGTATGACCTTTGTACACATAACTTACGCACTTGAATTTTTACGAGTGTATTTTAAAATTATTTTGAAGTCAAAACTTTGCTTCTCTTACCGGTACGACGAATAGTCTTTGCTTGAGAATGAGTTTGTTGGAATAAGTTTATGAACTTTCATTTAGCAAGCATATGTGGATAACTTGACTGAATTTTTAGGAGAATGATGCTTTGCTTCATATTACTTATATGCTTCGGTGAATACTTGTTATCGCGTTGAATTGAATGACTCTTAGAGGTTGCATGAAGTGAATGATGTGCATAACTTTATTATGATGAGGATTGTAACGAGCTATTTGCTTAACAAAATTGAATCTAAGTTTTAAAATTAAATATGGTAAAATAGATGGACGGATGGATGGTAAATGGATGGATGAAAAACAGATGAAATCTGTTTAACATATATGAATTAAATGGACGGATGATTAACGGATGGCAGATTAATGGATAATCCGTTTATCCGTTTACAATCAATTTATCCGTTTATCTCCATCCGTTTTATCCATTTATCATTTGTTTATCTATTTAACATATATTTTAAACAAACGTTAAACGAATGGTAAATGAATGAGAAATGGACTATAAACAGATGGTAAACGGATTGTGATCCATCCGTTCACCTATTTATTAAACGGATGGTAAACGGATATGGATGACTTTATATGTTTAACTAAATGGATGATAAATTGATTGATTTAAATGGACGGTTGACGGATGATGGACGGATACATATGTAACTGATGAGTCTATTCGAAATCATAAGAATGAATGCAAGTGGGATTTGTGACTATTCCTTTTGTGAAAACTCACATGAAACTATAACTCATCCGTTATGACTGACTACGAATTTAAAGGCTTGATGCATATGCTAAATGCAATTGTGATTCCTACGACGACAAGTTAATAGCATATTAACTTTTACTTCCATGTTTATTCTTGTTTCAATAGAGTAGAAGTTGATGTACTTGGTTTTTATATGATTTGTTGCGTACTTTGATAATTACATATACTATTCAGCAACTTATCAATTATCTTAACTTGTGCTTAAACTTGTTTGTAATGAACAAGACTTAAGTATTAGGTATTTGATGTACGGACATGCATATTTGCACGCATTTTACCTTAAGTCTTGCTTGTTCTATACTACGAGGTGTATGATATTCGTCAGTGCTAGGTTTATGACGCATATCCGAAGGCTTGGAATGGTTCGAAGAAGGTTTTGAATACGATTTCGTTGAAAGAATGTAAAATTCAAGCTAAAAGGGCAAACTATACATTTGATTCAACTAACTAGGGAAAATTAATTTTGATTCATGCTTAATCATCAGGATCAAAGCAGGGTCAATGCGGATCAAAAATGAACTTGAAGTCAGCCAAACCTAATCATCTTTAAAGGCTCTCCAAATACACCTCGAATATCTAATTGAGACATATGATAGCTTATTGGAAAGCTAGTTCAACTATCTATAACTTTGTAGTTTGCATAAAGTTTAAATTCGGAGTGTAAAGGAGGCTCCGTGGTTTCTTCCCGTAAGGGTTTCCACGTTAAAAAATCTTGTGTGCCATGTAAGTTCAGTTTTGAGTTTAAACTAGGTTTGGAGTTTGCGAAAATTTGGCATATTGTGAAAACTTGCATTGTTAAGTATCGGTTTTGTTTCTAGGTCTTATATTAGGCTTAGATACATTCATCAAAGTGGTATCAGAGCCGCTGATATGTTTCTCGGCTAGTTCTTGATTGAATTTTGACTATAATGTTAGTAGAATTAAGTGATCTTGGCTTATATGTTGTGCATATGATTTTGCTGCCATTAATCTTGATTATTTGTGCTTGATCTTGCTTCTCTAGTAGTGTTAGGATTAGTGTAATCAATTTAAGTATTTTGTGCATCATTTTGACTTAAACTTTGCTTGCTTTACTCATAATTGTTCTAATCCACTTAGCTCTTACGATGCTGTTTTTTTCTTGGTCTATCTGAGTGTTAATCTTGTTGTCCTTTCTAGTAAAGATTTAATGCTTAGTCATTAGGAATTTTGCATATTAAGGCTTTAGTAGAAAATCAGTGGTTATTGTTCTTAGTCTTCACTTATATTTGAATGTGGTTTTGGACAGTTTTCTTGTTGATATTTGACTCTGTTCAACGCCGTCTCCGTGTTGTTTATATGATTTCTTGCTTTTTTAAAAAATTGTTAAATTTAAATTTGTGTGTAACCAATTTTAAAAAATTGGATCAACCATTGGATAAAATACATGATTTGAGGACATTTAAAAGCAATTAAAAAAAGAATATATCCTGATTTTTAAAAAATTGGATAAGAGGGTTTTTAGGATTTAGAAAAAAGCCAGCCAATCAGAAAAAAGCAAAAAGAATTCAAAAATCTAAAAAAAATGACACGTAGGCGAAATCGCTCACACGGCTACACGTGTCAAACATACTTCTCTTTTAATATATATATGATTTTTAAAAAATTGGATAAGAGGGTTTTTAGGATTTAGAAAAAAGCCAGCCAATCAGAAAAAAGCAAAAAGAATTCAAAAATCTAAAAAAAATGACACGCAGGCGAAATCGCTCACACGGCGACACGTGTCAATCATACTTCCCTTTTAATATATATATGATGATTAAAAAAAGAATATATCCTGATTTTTAAAAAATTGGATAAGAGGGTTTTTAGGATTTAGAAAAAAGCCAGCCAATCAGAAAAAAGCAAAAAGAATTCAAAAATCTAAAAAAATGACACGTAGGCGAAATCGCTCACACGGCGACACGTGTCAATCATACTTCCCTTTTAATATATATATGATGATGATTAAATATCAACATCTTGAACTTGATGAATGAAAATTGGAATTAAAATTATTGAATCCACCAAAATGGATCCGACCCGAACCATCAAAGAAACCGGGTGAGTGGAATGACCCACATTCCTCCTTATCTTCATCCATCAATCCCTAAACTCCATCTTCTTCTTCTCGCCTCGTCGTCCTCTCGATGTCATCAATGTCGATACACACCAGTTTCGCCGCTTCTTTCAGACCGACGCTGACATTTCCGTCGCAAAAGATCGGCGCTATAAGATTCAAGCCTCAAGTAAGGAGATTCAAGTTCGCTGTTTCGTCTTCGACTTCTGCTGTTGCTGCTGAAGATGAAGCACAAGTCGCTGCGTCGTCTTCTGATCAGATATCCGGCACTGCCACAATATCGGAGGTAAAACTACAATTTAGAATAACTGAAGTTCACAATTGAATTTTGAGTTGAAACACTGGACTTTGTACTTCAGTTGTGTTAATTGAAGTTCAGTGGTATGGTGTTTGTGAGAATGCTCGTAGAATTTAGCAGGATGATACTAGCCAGACTCTGCGGATAAGCTTCTCGTGAAATTTGTTTTCTTCAAGTGCAATGGAGCGTGTAGTTGAACATTAGACAATTCAGGCTTAGGTTCTTCAAAAAGATTTTGTTGATGGTATTAACTTGCCTTAACATTTGTTCGAATATATTTAGAGATAAAATGGATGTGAACTCAAAATTATGTTGTTAGGTTACTTGACAGAGTTCATTGAGTTAACAATGGTTCCTCTAATTGAATTTTTACTTTTGTTGATATCGGATAGGGATTAGTTTTGACTTTTGAGATATGTTGGGATGGTGTGCTTGATCTTTACTAAAAGAGCAGGATTTTTATATCTTTATTGCAGAAGCTTAGTGTTGCGGTGAAGCCAATTGAGAAGCCGAGGCTTGTGCTGAAGTTCATATGGATGGAGAAGAACATAGGCCTAGCTTTAGACCAGAAGATACCTGGACACGGGACAATCCCATTAAGTCCCTACTATTTCTGGCCTCGCAAAGACGCGTGGGAAGAACTCAAGGTTTTACTAGAAAGTAAGCCTTGGATTTCCCAAAAGCAAATGATCATCCTTCTAAACCAGGCAACAGATATCATCAACTTATGGCAGCAGAGTGGAGGCAACTTGTCATAAAGTTAGTGCTGAAATCCGTAATGCTTTTGTTGTACGCTCATTTTTAATTATTTTGGAGTTGGACTGATAGTGTAACTTCAGTTGGTTTTACTTGTTTGGAGAGCCAGCTTCTTTGTGTATCTTTATTACTTATTATCTTCTTGGTTTCATTGATTTGACTGGTGTCTTTCTTTCTTTGCTGAGCTCTCTATGCTTGATGGTTGAAGCTTTTCTTGAGACCAATAGTAAAGAATTACTAAATTATTAAAAGTAAATTAAATGTCTCCATATAAAGTACTAGAGAAGAAGAAAACAATGACATGTGATAACTGAATCATTCATTTGCAAAACCTTTACTCTGTTAATGTTGAACGTTGTTTTTGCAACCTTAAAAGTAAAATAAGTTTGATGCTTTTGCCTTGGTTTTTTTTTGATAGGATACTTTGTATTTCCATCTTTTAAATATATGTTTACACTTGGAGTTGAGATTTTGCGCTTTTATAAGACATGAATAGGCCCAGCCTGGAAGGAAAGGCGGAGGAACGGCCGTCCAAGGCCCATCCTCTTGATGGGGAGGGTAAAGATCTAATAGAACAATTAAATATTTGTGAGACCGTAGGACATGATTCAATCGTTGATTTCTAAGGGCATATGCAGCGGTGAGAATCTCGGCAAGCAATTGGAGAAGGCCGTCCTCGACTCCTGTGCAGCGGTGTCTTCTTCAGGCGACAATCTTCTTGCGGAGAAGGCGACTTCGCCATGACCGTCTCGCGGAGAAGACGACGAAGACGGTCATCCTCGCGCGTGGCTGGAGCGTCGAGAGAGTCGACGAGCATGTGAGGAGTGTCGGACGTATGGGCCACGCTGCCCAACTCATAGATAAAACGGTCTGATTTATTTGCACAGTTAGATTATATCAGATCTGATCTGATCTAACGGTCCAGAATAAATAACAACGGAATTTTTTTAAAAATTCAAAAAAATCGAAAAAATTCAAAAAAAATACTGTTACAACGGAAATATTTTTTCCTATAAATAAGAATGTTCATATCAATATCAATTTACATCACAACCTATTTTCACTTATCTCTCATATCTTCTCATATTTTTCTTGAAAAATGTCAACCCAATGGTGTATGTCCGAAGACGTACAATTGTCTATTTCTTTTTGTCGTCAAACGATGGATCCCATTACTGGCAACAAGCAAAAGATTGATAAGTTGTGGGATAAGATTCATGCCGATTTTTTAGCTAATTGGGCGGTACGTGCCGATGAAGTTATTTTATCTCCCGAGCCAAGAAGTCAGGCGTCAATTAACAGTAGATGGAGCAAGTTGAAGCCTAATTTAATTTTTTGGGGTGCATGTATGTCATATGCAAGAAGAAATCCGGAATCCGGTGGTAATATCCAAGATGAGGTATGTTATTAATGATATGTTTAAATTATTATATTAAAAGCATCATTTCTATTCTTATTTACTCGTTGATATTTATGTAGATTCGCAAAGCGCAAATAATGTATATTGGAAAGATGAAGAAGAAATTCATACATTTTGAATGTTGGGAAGAAGTTAAGAATCATCCAACATTTGCACCTACTCAACCGATTCCTCCGATGAATTATATATATGAAGGTAGTCCCGTTAATGATGACACTTATGTAAGTGAGACACCGGAAGATTTTAGGAGTACAGAACCAGTATTTTCTACACCGGAAAGTAACCCTAGAAGCTCTTCTAGTCCGGTTAGACCGCCGGGAGTAAAAGCGGCCAAAGAAGCAAGGAGAAAAGGTAAAAAAATTGCCACTTCCAACTACAATGATGCTTTACAAACAATTGCCGATAACCAAAAAAGACAATTGGATATCCAACAAAAGCAAATCGAACTAGCTCAAAAGCAAATGGAGCATACTCACAAAATGCAAGAAAAAGACGCAAACATAAGAAAGTTGGAGGAAGAGACAAGAGTAATGCAAATGAATACCGATTTAATGACTCCAAAGTCGAAGAAATATTTTTCAAAGAGGAAGGCTGCAATTCTTCGACAATATGATGAAGACGAAGATGAAGACAACAATAATGGAGGAGATTTCCGTGACGAATATTTTGGAGATTATTATCATCCTCGTGCCGGCGACTAAATTATGATTTTTATGTATTTTTTATGTCTTATGTAATCCTTTATTTATGTATGCAATCTGAATTATTAATATAATTATTGAAATTGAAATTACTTATTCAAACTGAAATTGAAATTGAAATTACTTATTCAAATTGAATTGATTGAGTTGATGAATAGTAACAGAAAATTTTCGTGGAGAAAGTGATGGCTGTGCAAAACTTGCAGAAATGCTGCTACTATTAGATGAATAGTAACATAAATTTCTCCTCGAGAAATTTCTTGAGGAGAAGACGGGTGCATATGCCCTAATAATCCAAAGTATAAAAATAAAAGTAAAAAAACCCTCCAAATCCAACCGTCACGTGTTTTTCGCAAATTCAATTGCCAACTTTAATAAAAACTAACTTTAATCTCAACCGTCAGATTAATCAAATCAACGGTTGAGATTTCGTCTTTCCGTCTCATATATACATATGAGTTTTTTTAACGAAAACCATCCTCTCAATAGCTCCATTTTAACGAAACCACATCTTCAATTTTTTGATATAACCACCTTATAATTGAAGAACTGATCATCCAACCCATAATCCCCAATTTCTTTTACCTCCACAAATTCATCAAATCAAAACTTTTTCTCAAAAAATATCTTTTATTATTCATTTAACTATATTTTGAGTTCATGATGTTATTAGATTAGTCTAATCATATTCAACTAAGTCAACGATCAATTTTCCGTCAAAAGATGCCGGAATCGGCGATGTGGTGTCGCAATTAAATAATTTCTGAATTGAAGGGTGGTTATGTCAAAACAAAATTTGAATGAGTGGTTCGTTAAATTGAGCTATTGTGAGGGTGATTTTCGACAAAAAACTCTATATATATATAGGAATTGTATCATGTGGATCCATCTAATTTGGTTAACTCATAAACCTCATCTTGCACCCGTTGATTACATTTTTTTAATGCATCAGATTGTGCCAACATATTAATGAGACATGTGAATTGCACGTGTGTTTGCACGTGAAAATGCAATGACATGAGAGGAATATTCAAAAGAATGAGCTTTTGTTTCAACTGTAGAGGTCTGCTGATGTCGGGATCCTCAATTCTTCGTTATTTATTCAATTTTGGATGAATCTTCTTATTTATTGCTGTTATGGAATGCAGTTGCACTAGATGATCATTAAGCGAATTACTCCAGATTATTCAAACATAAGATAAAATTTTGAAGAAAATCTTGTTTCTTGACAGCCCAAGGTATTATGAGAAACTGGCACAAAATATAGAGATGCTTGGAGGAGCTCTCAATATGTTCCTGACCCACAAGTATGAATCATTTTTGAGTTTTTACTTTAACATCCAATATTCAGAACATTTTAATCTGCTCAATTGCAGAGATGATGTTGCGGACCACGAAAAATGGGCTAAGAGATTTAGCTGTAGAAGAATTCTTCATGCTGGAGTTGTACTTTTATTCACTTTCTTTACCTTGTTCAGCTAGCTGTAGTCTGTAGATGTTCATTTGAAACCATGACTCTTAGGACAAAGAGTTTATGAAGACTCCTTGACACCACTCTAGTGGCAGCTGTAGATGTCCATTCGAAGAACAATTTTCTCAACTTCATTTTCCTTTATCCTTTTTGTAATTATAATGTTGTTTCTTGTCTCAAGATTAAAGTAGGTACAGCAAATGTTGAATTTCAAATGATGCAGTGGAAGTAATGAATACTGTACGAGTGCCAAAGTTGTCTTGCATCAAAAGATACTCATGTAAAAGAACTCTAACTTCAGTGAATAAAACTCTATCGACGCCTTCTTCACCCACCGTCCTCCTCCGCTTCTGCATCTTGCAGGACGGATGTTTCCGGTCTGGTGGAGTTGAGAGGTGGCTTTCGTGTTAGGGTTCAGTGGGCGGTCCGTTTGGGTCGTCCGTTTATTTCTAACCGGAAACGATGGCGGCTGGTTCCCTGATTGGATCTTTCACCGCCGTCATCGTTGGCTGGCTGTTTTGTCTTCTGGTGTCATCTGGCTGTTTTGTGGTTTCTCTGCTCTCCGTCGCGGACGGTTGAGCGTCAGTTTGGCCCGATCCAACTGTCTCGTCCGGTTCGGCTGTTCTGTTGGTCTTTTGGTCCGCCGTTGCTCGTGTTGTTGTCTGTTTTGCTGCCACGGCTGCTGTCCAGTAGGTTGCTTTGCTGCGCGAGATGTGTTGCGTGGGTTTTCTTGGTGTTCCGTTCGGTCCGCCGTTGGTGTCTTCGACGACGTGGCTTCCTCCCTTACGGTGGTACTGTCTCGTGCCACTGCCGTTTTCCTGGTGTCTGCTGCAACGTCGGTGCAGTGCAATGGCGGTGCGGTGCGACATCGGTGCTGTTTACTCTGGATACGTGTCAACCATACAATGATACTACTCGGCTTCATGGGGTTTAGCCACGTGTTCATGAGTCACTCTTTAGCTGTTTACTAAGTTTGGACACGGTTTGGACTCTGAGGATTAGACACGTGCTCACGTGTCCTTTTTTGGTTCAGCTGCTTTGCTTGGTTCGGCTAAATGGACCGGATTTCTCCTGCCACGTGTTTTCCTACCTTACATCTGTCATCTATGCTACCACGTGGCATCTTCAGCGACTTATTACAACTGGTTAATTCGATCCTTTAGCTGACTTGATCGTTTTCAGCCAAGCTACTTCCTATTCCTCGGATTATATTTTTAAAGCTCAACTGGATTATCTTTTATTATCACGGAAATCTGAGAAGTTTAAGATTTTAGCATGGTTATTTGTTCGGTTATTTTTAAAGTACTGAGGCTAAGAATCTCGTCTACAATATGCTTAGCTTAATTTTATTTTGTATTCGAGGTCTCCATTCGGTTGTCGTCTGGGATTAAGTCCTCTAAATGTGCTTTTCAGAGTCTTAGTACTCTGTTCATCAAAAAAAAAAAGATACTCATGTAATGCACAAATGAGGTATTTACAATTCAACAAAATTTGACATTTATCAGCTGTCCAAAAACTAAATGTATCTTGCATCTAGTCTTGAGAAATTAGACTAATTGAGATTAGCCTGCTGCATGGACACAAAGTTGCAATTTAGATAGATACACGATGAAGCACTGCCTTCAACTTGGACAATCAGTACAGAACATATGATAAACATTTGGTAATATCATTTTCGAAAAACCAGACTTAGCAGCTGTGCTGCTTAATCCTGCTGCCTGTTACTATTCTTCTAAGAAACTTAACCAGATAAATACACAAAAGGGTTTAAGTGGATCCACCTTCCCTGGTTCTTCTAAAGCTCTAAATGTTGGCAGCTTCCTATTCTTTATCAAATGATTTTCAGTCTGTTGTCATTGGTTGAATGCAACACCTGAAACGGGCCTTCCTGACATTGGTAAAGATCTCTTTCTCTGCATGTTCCAGCATTCTAACAACTTCACTGAATGAGGGCCTTACATCTGGGTTTGCATCCCAGCAACGAGTCATGATTTCGCTGAGGACGGGTAAGCAGTCGTTGGGGATTACCGGACGGACGCCCTTGTTCACTACAGCAAAAGCCGCTTGCACTGCTGTCATGTTTGGAAATGGTAACAGCCCAGTGATGAGCTCCCAGAGAACAATTCCGAAACTGTAGACATCAACTTTCTGATTGTATGGCCTGTGCTGAATCATCTCCCTACACTCAAGTAGCACACACTCAATCCAGCATACTTATATTAACTATAAATTAAGAGACATACAAAAAAGAAAGTTTTCCAACTGTACGAGAAATGATAAGTGATCTTATGTTTACCAATGAAAATGAATAATCTGCAATAGAGGACTAAAACAGCGACCAGGCACCTTCCATAAATGATATGAAACAGAATACAAAATGTTGGGACCCAAATCATATAAAAGATTTAAACAAGTAAAGAATAAAATTTTGATAAGATGCGAGTGAAAAGAATAAATGAAATGGGTATGTTACATGATAATGAACAATAACAAAAATGTAAACCTTAAAAATAGAAGGAAAGAAGCCTTACGGAGCCATCCAGCGGTAAGTTCCAGTCTCAGGGGTCATTCCTTCAGTCTGCACCTCAATTCGAGCAACACCAAAATCTGCAATTTTGATAGATTTGTCGCCAAATATTAGAAGATTGTCAGATTTCAAGTCCCTGTGGATTGTGTTAAGTTCATGAACATATTCCATCCCCCTTGCGACATCCAAGGCTTGTTTCACAGCTGTTTTCAATGGCACAGCACGGTTGTGTCGGTTCATCAGGAACTGCCTAACAGATCCCCCTCTTGCGTATTCAGTGACTATACACCAGACCATTGGCTTGCGGCATGATCCTATAAAGCGTACTATGTTTGGGTGCTTCAGAGTAGCCAACATTTTAACTTCTTGTTGGAACTGTTGTTCCATGAGCTGTGCTCTTTCTAAGTTGTTTTCAGGCCTCTCCAAAAGCTTAACGGCAACTTCTTCACCATTATATGTACCTCTGTACAATTTCCCAAAAGCACCTTGCGCAAAAGCAGCACCCATATTCAACTTCCTCAAATCAATAGTCCACTCTTCGTAATTTTGAAGACTCTCAGTTGGGTAATTATTGTCCATCAGAGCTTGAACTAAAGCATCATCACTCAGTGCATGAGATACTCTGCCACCTCGATGATTAACACTATGTGCAACAGTGTAGTTGTCAGTAGTGTGCCTGCGCAATCCTTGATGATTCAAAATCCGAGTGTGAGAATCATTTGACCCACCACTGCTATTATCCACAGACATGGCAACGGATCCCCCAGCATTGCTTGTCTGCATACTGTCAACAGACATGTTAGTTCCCTCATCCAGCTTGTGGTAAAATCCTTGCGACAGCTCAAAAATATTTCTTTCGGGGTTGTTAAGGTTTATATTTCCATGAAAATTGGCTCCACCGTCCAACATGGTATTGCTAAGGCTTAATAAATTTTCAAACTCTTTACCACTTCTTGTCAATTAAAGCGACATCACAAGTACAGCTGGCGTGAGCCGAAACCTGCAGAGCATTGAACAATATGAAATACTGTACAAGACTAAACAAGAAGAAACACCACTCGAGGTCGTTAATAAACGAAAATACATAAACCCCAACACAAGTGGCAACAATCCTCAACGATCTCTAAAAATAATAACTCAAAGTTAATATAACACTCCTAATTCTACTCAGAAATAACAATAAACAGCATTATCTACTCATTATGAAATCCTTGTATCACTTTCGAATCAATTTGTTAGCATAAAAGAAACCAATTCACTACCAATAAAATTAAATTCATCTAATCATCACCCAACCCCCAAAAATAAACAAAGAAGGGAAAAATGCTAAAACCCGAAAATCAAAGGAGCTTCATTTCCTCCGAATCAAAGCCTTAACCAATCAGTAGCTAAAACCCAGCTTGGCCTTGTCAACACCCAACGTAGGCAGCAACAATCCTTAACAATCTCAAAAACTTAATAACTGGCAGTTTAGATTCTATTTCTAAACACCCAAAATTCAGCAAAAAGGGAATCACTACAAAAAACCCTAAAATGGAAGGAGCTTCATTTCCTCCGAATCTAGACCCTAAACCTATCAATAACCAAAACCCACCTCATCCTAGTCAACACCCAGCTCCCAAAAACATCAAACCAACAGTCAACAACACCCAATCTCACAGAAACCCTAATTTCTACCACAATGAAACTTCCAACAAGCAATAACTAAACAAAGAAAAGAAGATCATAAGCATGAGATAAAAGAGGAAACGGGATGATCTGGACTCACCTTGAATCGGAGAGTAAGAACTTGCGATCGTTGTTTGGGGAGTGCTGTGGTCAAAAAGTGGACTTGGAAGGAAAGATTGGTGACAGAGAAACACCAAAATCAAAGAAGAGTTTTGGTCTTAGCTGGATTGAATTGGGTGGTGTATTTTTGTGTTCCAATTTTGCCCCTGAGTTTGGTGATAACTTATTACGCATTTATTGATATTTAAATTCAAATAGTGGACTACAATGATGAGTTGGGTTCATTTGCAATTTTTTGTCATTTAACATTTTGTGCACGTGACAATATATCGTTAGTTAAATTTTTTAAAAGGTTTATTAGCGAAAATCATCTATATAATTTTACGTTTTCCGAAAACCATTCAAATAAAGGGATCTTACAAAAAATCATCCATATAATCATTTCATTATCATTCGAAACCACCCAAATCTAACGCGTTAACAAATATTAATAAAATATTAATTTAATAATTATTTATTTTAAATTCAGTAAAAAGTCTTAAAAATCACAAAAAATCGAAATCAATTAAAAATTCATATATACACAGAAACCTATTTCTAAAACATAAAAATTAAACTAACAAACCAATATTTAAAAAGTTATTGTATGATAAGCAAAGAAAAATCATGGAATAATTAAATAATTGAAAGAAAAAATGGTTTTAAAACTCTAAAAATGTATATTAGACGATAAATAAATAAAGAATAGATGAAAAATGAAAAAAATTTCTTTTCAACCAATTGGTCAATCCATACAAAAATAATTCTCTTATCACACTCTAAATATTTTTTCAAAATAAACAAAGTGATGATATTTAATAATTGATATACTGTATTATTCATGCGACTAACTAATTTAATTTTATGTTGACTTATCAACTTTATCTACACATAAATGGATTAAAAGGTTTTGATGAAGTTTGAAGGGTTTAGGTTTTGATGGGTTGAAAGATTTATGGTTTCATGAAAGAATTTTTTATTTATACATAGACTATCAAATTATAATCAAAGTATTAATTTTTTTATTTGGGTTGTTGAAAGAAAATTGTTAATATTTTTTCAATTATTTTTATTAATTTAATTTTTAATATACATATTACTGTTTTAAAATTCTTCAACGTTTTTTGTATTCAATTGTTTAATTATTCAAGAGTTTTCTTTAATTTTTAAAAAAGTTTTTTTTGAAAAAATATTTATTTTTATTTTTATACTCCGTATATGAGAAATATTTTTCTGTGTATTTTAAGCATTTTTCCTGATATTTTTGGATGCTTTATGAAATTTCTACTAATATTAAGATTATATATTATTATATAAATTTAAATTATTTAATTATTCCATGATTTTTCTTTGCTTTTTATACAATATTATTTTTTAAATATTGGTTTGTTAGTTTAATTTTTATGATATAGAAATAAGTTTTTGTGTATATATGAAATTTTAATTGATTTTTGACTTTTTGTGATTTTTAAGACTTTTTCCTAAATATAAAATTTATAATTATTAAATTAATTTAAATTATTATTTTATTAACATTTTTTAATGGCGTTAGATTTGGGTGGTTCGAAAGATAATGGAATAATTATATGAGTGATTTTTTGGTAAGGTCCTTTTATTTGGGTGGTTTTCGAAAAAACGTCATATTGTCGGATGGTTTTCGCTAACATACCCTTTTCAAAATAGATGAACCTAAATTTAGGCCACGACATTGAGTAGACCTTTAAGATCGGACTGATCAAGATATGTAGGGCTTTTTAAGCCTTTAGGCCGGGTCGTGTTGGGCATAAAAGAATAATATAGGACCAAAGGCTGCCCAAAGGCTGGGCCGAAATAAGCTTTTTAGACCGAATCGGGGTGGCCCTATTTTTAAAGGCTGGACTTCGGATTTTTTATTAAAATTCTAAAAACACAAATAACATAAATTAAAGGGATAATTGCCGAAAACCACCTCTTATAGGCCGTAATTGCGGAAAACCACCCTTTATACATTTTATTGCCGAAAACCACCCGTTGTTCATTTATTTTTTGCTGAATCACACATTCTAACGTTTTCCGTTCAATTAGTGTTAAATCTCCGTTAGATGGATTAATTAGGTTAATTAAATTCAATTAATTAGGTTAATAAAATTCAATTAATTCAACCCCAAATCTCAACAGGGATAATTACCGAAAACCACCTCTTATAGGCCGTAATTGCCGAAAACCACCCGTTATACATTTAATAAATATGACGGTTGAGATTAAGTTGATTTTAATTAAATAGGTAGTTGAATATGCAAAATACACAGGTGGTTGATATTAATGACGGTTATCAATCTCAACCGTTAGATTATTAGAAATAAATGGTTGAGATGATGTCCTACTGTCCTACGTATAAATGGATGTCCTCCTTGATCTCTTTCCATCATATATATATATCGTATATATAAAGCATAAAGAGTCTATTTATGGTTACCTCTGAAGCAACATTTTCTTTCTCATTTTACCCCTAACTTCTTTCATATTTACTTTATTTTATATATTGATTACAAATATAAATGTCGCATTAAAGATTAATATAGAATATAGTAATATATTTCAATCAATATGCACATAATTGTGCATCAAACAACTAGATTTATACAAAAGGAAAGGCCTCTTATTTATGATTACAAAATTGAAACCACATATTATAAATAAAAATATCGCTCAAAATTAATAATGCCACTATTCCAAGCTTAATATGTCCTCTTAAGAGTTGAGTTCTAGATAGACATAAATATTAGGGAAAATTGCCGAAACCACCTCTTATTGGCCGTAATTACAGAAAACCACCCCTTAATTAGGTTAAACCACCCGTCGGAGATTTAAACTAATTAACCTAATTAATGCCTAATTAATCCATCTAACGGAGATTTAACACTAATTGAACGATAAACGTTAGAATGTGTGATTCAGCAAAAAAGAAACGAACAACGGGTGGTTTTCGGCAATAAAATGTATAAGGGGTGGTTTTCGACAATTACGGCCTATAAGAGGTGGTTTTTGACAATTATCCCTAAATTAAATGTTACATTTCACCTTTACAGGATATAGCCATCAAACTTTTACAAACGGTACATAATTGCCCAATCAAAAAGGAATTTAAATAGACAGGTTGAATATGACCCCAAAAAAAGGCAATTATGTAACGATTGCTTAATTAAAAAGGAATTCAGATAGTTCAGTAGGTCAACAAATTGATAAACCATCAATTTTCATCACCTTCAGGTTCAATTGTTTCTTCCTCTTGGATCCGTATTGGTCTTGCAATTCTTCAACCAACTCTTCTTCCTCGGGTGCTTTAATTTTGATTTTGAACACTTGCTAACGACCAATCTTTAAGACAGACTAATGCTTCAATTGTATCTTGGCTCAATAATGCTCTCTTTTCAGACACAATTCTGCCTCCAGCGAAAAATGCAGCTTCAGATGTGACTATTGAGGCAGGAACACTAAGCAAATCCTTGGCCATGCATGATAAAATTGGATAAAGAGCTTCATGGGATTTCCACCACACCAAAATATTGAATGAAGCTTCATCTTGAACTTCAACTACAGACAATTTAAGATACATATTCAGATCAAATGTACTAGTAGAAATATTTGAATTTAATCTCGTCCTTTTAAGAAGTTGCCTTGAATAATTTTGAACTCTAGATCCAAGATTTAGAACATGAAGACGTAGGGTTTGGTATTTGGGAAGTTGTCGTTTTATCTCCTTGGGTCGTGAACTTCTCGGGTGCTGGTGTGGAGCCATCGAGGTGACCATGGAGGTTAAGTCCCGATAAATTCGAAAGGGTGAGGGCCTTCCACAAAAGGAAATTGGATCCATCAAGCCGGACAGGATTCTGAGGAAACGCAGAAGCATTGCAAGTAACCCACAATCAACCGGATGATTGGTCATCCTCAGTGAATTCAGTAATCCGACATCATCGATCCTCGCCGAACAATCCCTCTCGTCAAGGCCAACAACGATTTGATAAAGGAATGAATCATACCCGTACCGGACCGCATGGGAGCTCCGACCTGAACACTTCCGGTACATCCCAATTCCGAGACAACGGGAACAGAGGTCGATATGGTAATGCTAAGTCTCGCCCCCGAATGTCAAATTTGCCGGATTTATGGACACAATGCTCTCAATTGCAACAACAGGTTCAACGAAGCCTATCAACCCGAGGGTGTACGTTCTGCCAACACTATTGACAGATCCGGTTCGCATAGCAGCCAGTGGTACATGGACACCGGTGCCACGGATCACCTAACAAGTGATCTTACGCGTCTTTCGACTCAGGAACCTTATGATGGGACAGATCAGATACAAATTGCCAATGGCACAGGTCTGTCAATTTTACATATTGGTAATTCTAAATTGATTGGTTCTCGTCATTCTCTATCGCTTAACAATGTCTTGCATGTTCCTCAAGTCAGTAAACATCTATTATCAGTTCATCGCCTTGCTTCTGACAATGATGTATTCATTGAATTTCATGCTAATTTCTTCTTAATCAAGGACAAGAGCACAAATCAAATATTGTTTCGAGGTGAAAGTCGCGGAGGCCTCTACCCCATGCCACATTCTTCTGAAGTTTCAATTCGTAAAGCTCTAACCAGCGTAAAGGTCCCAATTCATATTTGGCACAAACGGCTCGGGCACCCCTCACAAGCAGTTGTTAGGTCGGTCATTAGTGCTCACTCTCTGCCTTGTTCTTCTCTTAGTTCGACTTCCACAATTTGTGATGATTGTCAAAAAGCTAAAAGTCATCAGCTCCCTTATCGTTTGTCAAAACATGTTACTTCCTCTCCTCTAGCATTAATACACACTGATGTTTGGGGGCCTGCACTCCCCTCCTCAGGTGGTTTCCGATATTATGTGAGTTTTATCGATGATTACAGCCGCTTTTGTTGGGTGTATTTGATTAAATTTAAATCCGATGTCGAAGCTGTTTTTCATGCATTCCAAAAACATGTCGAGAGACTCCTAAATACAAAGATTCTAGCTGTCCAATCTGATGGTGGTGGAGAATACTCTCGTCTTCACCAATTTTTTAAGCAAAATGGCATTTCTCATCGCATCTCTTGCCCTCACACCTCTCAGCAAAATGGTATTGCTGAACGTAAGCACCGTCATTTAGTTGAAACCGGTTTGTCACTCCTTTCCCATTCTTCTTTACCACTTCGTTTTTGGGATGAAGCTTTCCTAACCGCTTGCTATCTTATAAATCGAATGCCAAGCCCTGTTATACAGAATGTGGCTCCCATCACTCGTCTTCTAAATATCACTCCGGATTATTCTTTCTTACGCACCTTCGGGTGTGCATGTTGGCCAAATTTGCGAAAATACAACTCCCGTAAGTTAGACTTTCGTTCTTCAAGGTGTGTTTTCCTCGGCTATAGTCCATTCCACAAAGGATTTAAATGCCTGGATCCATCTTCCGGTCGCATCTATATATATAGAGATGTCGTGTTTGATGAAACCATTTTTCCATTTGCCACACCCAACTCCACCACTGATTTATCAAAATTACTTCCATCAGTTTTTCCTAATGACGGACCAGCAATTAGAGAAACTAATGTGAAGACTTATGATACGACATTATTAACAAATAATGCTACTAATGAGAATTTTTCACCTATGCAGCAAGCTGGACATTTGATACTCGATGAACCGATACACTTATGTAATGGGCCTCATTCTGGTCAGCCCGTTTCTACCGCAGCTGGGCCCAATGTTGATCAGCACATTCCTGCTGATAATACACACACCGAGCTCCCTACTGATCAGCCCAATTCACCTTGCAATCTGCCGCCGAATGAGTTGTCTCAAGACACTCCAATTCCTCCCTTCATGCAGCCCATAACCAACGATTGTGAAGCCCAACCAACACTAGTCCATTCGCTCAACCAATCCCTAGAAGAGTCTCTGCCCAGCACCGACACAACTCCAGCCGTCAATCCTATCTCCTCACATGGCCACCAAATGCAAACCCGATCTCGAACGGGTACACATCGACCGAAACAATTCAACGATGGAACGATTCGATATGATCCTAGTCGACGCGCCTTCTTCGCAGTTCCTAACTCACACCGGGACGCACTAGACAAACCAGTCTGGCGCAGGGCAATGGAGGCGGAATTGGATGCTCTTCGTCGCACACAAACCAGGACACTTGTTCCGCGACCGCCTGGAGCAAACGTTGTCGGCTGCAAGTGGATATTCAAAACTAAATTCCACCTCGACGGCTCTATAGAAAAACATAAAGCAAGGTTAGTAGCCCGCGGGTTCACACAAAGACTGGGAATTGATTTTTCTGAAACCTTCAGCCCGGTAGTTCGACCAGAAAAAGTACGACTTGTCATCTCTATTGCTGTCAATTTCAAATGGGGGCTCAGACAAATTGATGTCAGTAACGCATTCCTACATGGGAACCTGCGTGAATCTGTATACATGCGACAACCCCCTGGGTTTGAAGACTCCAAGAAACCAGGGTATGTCTGCAAGCTGAATCGGGCTCTGTACGGGCTCAAACAATCTCCAAGAGCCTGGTATGCGCGCCTCAGTGATCGAATACGTCAACTAGGATTTCGGCCCTCTCGTTCAGATTACTCGCTATTCATTTACCACAACACCAAGGTGACCATCTTTATGCTCGTTTACGTTGATGATATTATCATTGCCGGGTCCAATTCTACAGCAATCGACTGCCTGGTACAGTCATTGTCAGACACCTTTCCGGTTAAAGATTTGGGAAGACTTTCTTATTTTCTCGGTCTTGAAGTGGCTTACGATTCGGAGGGGCTGACCTTGACTCAAAGGAAGTATGCTTTGGACCTCTTACATCGTGCTAGCATGGAGAATTGTAAACCCACTTCTACGCCCATGTCCTCTACTGAGAAACTTGCAAAAGATTCTGGACAGATACTTGATGATTCTGATGCTGCAAAGTATCGTAACATGGTTGGGGGACTGTTGTATCTCACACTCACTAGACCTGATGTTTGCTTCGCGGTAAATAAAGTATGCCAATATTTATCCAGTCCTACAACTGTCCATTGGGAAGCTGTTAAAAGAATTTTACGTTATGTTAAAGGCACTTTGGATACAGGGTTAAGGTTTCGTCGTTCCACACTCACTGGACTCAGTATCTTCACAGATGCTGATTGGGCAGGATGTCCTGACGATCGAAGATCCACTGGTGGTTTTGCTATTTTCTTGGGTCCTAACCTAATCTCATGGAACGCAAAGAAGCAACCAACTATTTCTCGATCTAGTACAGAAGCAGAATACAAGGCCCTAGCAGATGGAACTGCAGAAGCAGTGTGGTTGCAGTCAATGCTTAAGGAACTAGGTATAAAACAAGAAAAACCTCCTATTCTATGGTGTGATAATCTTGGAGCTACCTATCTAACTGCAAATCCTATATTCCATGCTCGCACAAAACATATAGAGATTGACTATCATTTTGTGCGCGAGAAGGTGGCAAAAGGAGCACTGGATGTACGGTATATTTCAACAAATGATCAACTGGCGGATATTTTTACAAAACCCGTAACTCGACAGATGCTTCTTCGATTTCGCAGCAATCTGAATTTAATTAAATGCAATTCAGATTGAGGGGGAGTGTTGAATAGCTATTGTTAGATATTCTCAGAATAGGAAATAACTAAAATAGGTAAAGTGCACATTCGCTGCATCATATTTAATTCCTTTCAATCATCCACTGTAAATCCCTATATAAGGGAAGGTTGTTGATGTTATCAAAACACAGAATAATATTTTACCTTTCTTGTCTTCTAATTTGGTATCAGAGCAATCAGAAGACAAGAAAGGTAAAATATTATTCTGTGTTTTGATAACATCAACAACCTTCCCTTATATAGGGATTTACAGTGGATGATTGAAAGGAATTAAATATGATGCACCGAATGGGCACTTTACCTATTTTAGTTATTTCCTATTCTGAGAATATCTAACAATAGCTATTCAACAGAAGCAAAAGAAGAAATGGATATATTATCTTGTGTACGGACAGACACATATTTTTTTATAAGAGTCTTACAACTGATATAACAAATGCTTAATCTCATTTAAGCTGCGAGAAACCTCATCATTAGAAATACCAAAACCAATGTTCAATAGCAAACATCTTAAATTGTGGATCCATTATAGTAGCAAGACAAAATATCATGGGAAAAGATGACCAATACTTGAGAAACTTATTTTTCATAGCAGTCAGTGCAATTTTGAAGACATCCAAGTAAGAATACGTCACAAAAGTATGATGAATATCAACCAAATAGTTCACAACGCTATTTGAAGTAGGCGAATAAACACCACTGCATATTTTTGTGGAAGAACTAGTTACTTGGGCTATGAGCCAATCTTGCTCAGAAGAAATTTCAAGATCACAATTACTCAAATCATTTACTTTTTGTACATACCTGTGAAGTGACAGCTTATACTTTAAAGCAACATTCAGCAAATCAAAAGTCAAATTCCATCTATGTGGTACATCTAAATCAATATTTGCTTTCGATAGACCCAAATCAAAACAAACATGCACCACATTTCATGTCTCTTTACTGGTGAATTCATGCTTCTAACTATGTGAGTAATTTTTTCGAATGTAGGAGACAGAATCTTCAAACCATCTTGACTATCAAATTCAAAATATGACAAAAACATCTTACATGACAAACTTTTTCCCAATAGAACCAACTATCAGCAAATTTGGTAACTTTGAAGCAAATGTCATTATTAGAGGCATTGTATAATGTGATTGAAAAAATCTTATCATTATTGTGCCAAGCAATCAACTCTTCATTAGCAATTGTCAAGTATCTTAAAACTCAAAATTCTTTATGCATGAGCCAATCCTTATCAATAAAGTGAGCAGTAAGATTCATGTAACCCGTCTTTTGCCTAGAGGATCACATGTCAGATGTCACACTCAATTTACCATGAAAAGAATTAATGTAGTTTATTAATTCATATTTACTAGAATCAAACCTCTTCATAATATCTCTTTTACATGTCACAACAGAAAAACCATAAAATTGAGGTGCAAAAGATCTTTGAATCATGCCTTTAAAATCATGACTCCATAAATGTAAAAGGCAACTCGCCTATGGTGATAAAGTCCACAATTTCTTTCTTTGCATTTTTTACTTTCGTACATAAATTTCTGTAATATTCATTCCAATCAACATTTGATTTCTAATGTTTTCATTTTTCTTACATACAGCTGCATGCATAGTCATATGCAGGGACAAATGTCTAGATCACCACAAATAGAACACTTAGCTTTCAATTTATTTACCCATTAACAGTGACTTCAGTTTTAGCAAACATACTCCAGACATCACTACTTTGTCTTTTACTTTTAGATTTCGATTGAGAATCAGCAACAAGTTCAATTTGTTCAATATTAACAACATCAAAATCTACTACATTTTGAGAGATTTTTTGCTCCATAACTAACACACAGCAAGTGACACTTCACGTATACAAACAAACAAGTACTCGGTTTAGTCTTTCATTTATCGTTTCATTATCTTTAGACTAGACAGAGTCAGACTAACTTTTGTTAGCCTTTTAAGTCCTCGAGTTGTACGTCTGGCCTTTGACCTTCAATCAAAAAAAAGATTAACATGTTGATTTGTGGAGTATTTTTCAATTAATCAAATCGGCTGCTCAATTTTAGCCCAAAAATCACAATTAAAATGTAAATTCTAGGCATGTAAATTGAAAAATTACAATTGCTCGAAATAAAGCACAAAATTGAAGCGTTAGTAAAAGTGTTGGTGGAGTCAATTGAAGCGATGGGACCGTGCACAACATTGACACTTAGGCCATCCTTATTGCTAGATAAAATTTAGGGTTTTTAAGCGATAACCACCCGTTCAATACTAATTTTTTGACAAAACCACCCTCTCAATTTTTTTTCTGACTTAACCACCCATTAATTTTGAAACTATTAACTTTGACACCCAAATACTGTTCCGACGACTTATTCCGGTAAAATTGACGTTGACTTCGTTGACTCACAATTTTTTTTTGCCGAAAACCACCCCTTCAATACCTAATTTTTGACAAAACCACCCTCTCAAAAAAAAAAGGGTTAACCACCCACAAATTTGAGAACTATTAAATTTGACACCCAATCTAACTATTAATTTTTAAAAGAATGACCAATAATTAAGTTTGAATATCTTATCTCAACCAATCCATTTTTATATAATTTCAAATTAATATAAGTTAATGACCAATCCATTAATCTAACTATTAACTTTTATTAATGACCAGTAACTATTGGTCATTAAATAAACATGTTCAAGTAAAAATTAATAGTTAGATTAATGGATTGGTCATTAACTTATATTAATTTGAAATTATATAAAATGGATTGGTTGAGATACGATATTCAAACTTAATTATTGGTCATTAAATAAAAATTAGTAGTTAGATTGGGTGTCAAATTTAATAGTTTTCAAATTAATGGGTGGTTAACTCAATTTTTTTTTTGAGAGGGTGGTTTTGTCAAAAATTAGGTATTGAAGGGGTAGTTTTCGGCAAAAAAATTTGAGTCAACGAAGTCAACGTCAATTTTACCGGAATAAGTCGTCGGAACAGTATTTGGGTGTCAAAATTAATAGTTTCCAAATTAATGGGTGGTTAAGTCAAAATTTTTTTTGAGATGGTGGTTTTGTCAAAAAATTGGTATTGAACGGGTGGTTATCGCTTAAAAACCCTAAAATTTAAGATCATTGTTCGAAACTTAAATTTTTGTTTCTTATTTTACTTTAAGATACAGATCGGCCAAGTAAAGATCATCAAAAATGAAGGATGAGATGATCTTATTCGTGATCAGAATTTACACAGATCTTGTTGGATTTAATAGAATTAAATTATACTTATTATATTAATATTATTAATTAGAGTTTTATGATCTTTTTTTAAACGATCAAGATTGAGGACATTTAAAAAATTAGATTCCAAGATGTTTTACTAAAAATTGAATATAAAATTAGGGCTAAGGATGCCCTTATATTGTTTGTTTATCATGTAAAGATTTTTATATAAATTTATATTAAGTGAAAAGTGGCAGCATTTAAATCACTTCAGGCACTTGAATTTTATTGTCGATTTAATTTCTTTTTTTTGATTGTCGATTTAATTTCAAATTTGATGTTTGTAAAATGCATCTTGGATAATAACTTATTGTATTGATCACGACTTGTCCATCATGACATTTGAATTGATATCATGAGACAATTGTAGAAAATCACTATAATAATACTATTTGAAGAAAACAACTATTCCAACGACTAATTAAGAAATGAATCAATTATAATAGTTTTGTTATTACAAAACCAAAATTGTAAGAACTCTGTTAGAAAATGCGAACCACACACTCATCCAACGCGTGCATATGTTATTTTAATTTTTAAATAAAAGAGACAATCATAAATTAAAACCACTATTTTATTATCTCGTTTTAAATAAAACAACATATGTTAATTGCAGTAAACCACCATTATAATACCCCGTTTTGCAGTAAACCATCATTTTAACAACTAATTACGAAATGCCTATTTTATAATACCTCCGTAATCAAAAAAACCACCATTAACATTATTCCGTTAAAACTTCAGTTAAGTGCGTCTACGCGTGGCAATAAAATATTATTTTATATTTAAATTAATTACCGAAAACCACTTTTATAAGCTCAGTATTATGAAAAACCACCATTTTGATACCAAATGCATTGTTCATGCTAGATCAGAGGCTCATATGTTAATTTTACTCGTTCATAAGTATCTACTAGCTACATGGCGCTTCAATTTAATCTCGATAGAAGTCAATGAAGAAAATAATGTTAGAAATGCAAAATGAAAACTCTTGTTTGAGAGTTTATTATCGATGTTTAATGATTATCGACTGCACGGTTCAAATGTAAAAAATTCTCATTTTATCTTATGAAATATGAATATTATATCACTACTTTTAAACTCTAATTGTTTTACTATATTGATCATAAAGATCGACTCTGATCTGAAATATAACAGCTTCTCACCACACCCGCAACTGCAAATATGCTTCCATTAGGTTTCGTGTCTAGTATGGATTATAAATTAATAAACGTATACTCCCTTACTAATCAAAGATAGCCACAATCATAGCCTCAACCTCAGTCTCTAGCGTTACCTTTATTTTCAGATGGTGGTTTTTGATAATTGAGATATTATGATAGAGTCATTTTGTAATTATTTGTTAAAATGGTGGTTTTTTGCAAAACAAGACATTATAATGGTGGTTTTTTGAAATTGTCCGAATTAAAGTTATATACCCATGCGTCTTATGGCGCGTGTTTTACAATTTCTAATGGGGTTGTGAAAATGGTGGTTTTTTGATAACGACGCTATAATAATATACTCATTTTGTAATTAGTTGTTAAAATGGTGGTTTACTGCAAAATAAGATATTATAATAGTGATTTTCTGCAATTACCCCTTTAAAAAATCACCATCTAAATATATGGAGTAAGATTTAGTACAACCTTGGTGTTTCGAAGATGAAAATTGGACAAAAAATAATAAAAATATCAGTTCCTTACTATGGAGCTACAACTAGATAAGGAATTAAAAAGATTTTATGAAACAATGAAACAAAAAATGAAAGAACTAATGGTTGTACTGACCTTATATACTAATTATTTGTAGAGGTGGTCTCTTTTGAGACCCTTACCATTGGGTGAGACCCTAAGACCCCAATCATGACCGTTGGTTGAATTTACTTTTGGGGTCCGGATTGTGCCACGTGAAGGTGAGAGAATAAAAGAAATCGGAGGTGAGAGAAATTATTACTTTTGTTCTCTCACCTCCACGTGGCACAATCCGGACCATAAAAATAAATCCAATCAATGGTCATGATTGGGGTCTCAGGGTCTCACCCAATAGTAAGGGTCTCAAAATAGCTTTCCTCATCATTTGTATGTCTAGCTAATTGATTGACATATTGTTATTGATTTTCTGGAATTTTGATGGGCGTAATTTGGTATTTGCATTGATTTCAAACTGGACAGTCAATATCTATGTGCAAAGAAAATAAGCCCTTGAACTTAAGTTTCTTTTGACATTTTCTAGCCATATTTTCTCCATTTACATCAATCGGAACTAAATTTAAAAGCATCGTGTTGATGGTAATCATTTATCAAAGAATTAAATTATCTTGTGAGCTTTCGATCTAGTACGAATGGCAACATATAGTTATTTTGTAATCATATATATATTAAAAGAGAAGTATGATTGACACGTGTCGCCGTGTGAGCGATTTCGCCTACGTGTCATTTTTTTAGATTTTTCAATTCTTTTTGCTTTTTTCTGGTTGGCTGGCTTTTTTCTAAATCCTAAAAACCCTCTTATCCAATTTTTTAAAATTGGTTACACACAAATTTAAATTTAACAATTTTTTAAAAATCAGGATTTATTCTTTTTTTAATTGCTTTTAAATGTCTTCATATCATGTATTTTACCAATGGTTGATTCAATTTTTTAAAATTGGTTACACACAAATTTAAATTTAACAATTTTTTAAAAATCAGGATTTATTTTTAATTGCTTTTAAATGTCCTCAAATTATGTATTTTATCAAATGGTTGATCCAATTTTTTAAAATTGGTTACACACACATTTAAATTTAACAATTTTTTAAAAATCAGGATTTATTCTTTTTTTAATTGCTTTTAAATGTCCTTAAATCATGTATTTTACCAATGGTTGATGTTCTTCAAATTAATTATATGTTAGAATCATAATATGCCACATTCGATTAACAGATTAAATTTGTTAACGTGATTTTTTACAAGATTTGAATTGAAGTATGATTGACGTGATTTTCTTTGATGATATTGTTAACCCCGTTATTTAAAAGCATGATCTAATTGACAGTAGATAATTTATTTATTTGTGTTCACACGACAAGGTTACCTCAAGATGATCTAGCATTAGAAGTTGTCCTGTCTACCCCGCGGTCCAGCTTCTCTAGAGTTTTTGCTAAGGATGATTTTTTATCGACACACCTAGGAGATCAACTGCCCAGATGATTGATTCATCTCAGGTATTTAACTTCATGACTTCAGTGATCATTCAGTAATTCGTGTGTGATATACATATTGATTTAGTTTTTTTCTTGGACTTAATAGTTGCATTAATAAATCTGATGGTGTATTGAACAGGCTGAGAAGTGTATTCTGATGTGTACAATTTTTGCCATTGATTCGGACATGGGATGGTATTACCTGAGTTGTAATGTCTGTTCGAAAAAAGTATAGCAGGTGGCTAATGAAATTGGTGAGGATGGAGATGATGACAACAAGCTGACTTTTAGTTATTATTGTGAAAAATGCCAAGCTTTTGATCCAAAATTCAACCATGAATGTCGTTTTCAAGGAAGTTTTCCAGAATTTATAGTATAAAGATGGAGATGTTTTTCCCAACATAATCCGAGTTCAAAACTACCGAAGACCCCATCACGCCGCGCCAGGCGCGGGTCAATTTGGCCTATGTGTCATTTTTTTAGAATTTTGAATTTTTTTTTCCTTTTATCTGATTGGCTGGCTTGTAAAAATATATTTTATTTTGAAATTATTCCATATTAAGAATTGAATTATGTACATGTTAACTGCAAAGTATTCTCAACTTAATTGCATATAATTCCATATCAAAAGTCAATGGAAAAACATTAATTATGGTAACAAAAATATTTTGCTAAAATCTCTTCAATTTCGAAATTTTGTTACACGTAATCTCAATATCATGCTTTTCTAAAATTCGAAAATTAATGAATTCATCGCAAATTAATGAATGTCATCGCAAAATCAAATGTCCATGTCCATGAAACTCAATGATGTTTAGTAAATGATGAAGAAAAGTGATGAAGAATCTTTCATAATTCCTTTGTACATTTATGAAAGGTTTTCCTAATCAATATTTCTTTACACTCAAATAAAATTGAAAATATCAAATTTAAATTACTTAAAATTACTCAAAAATATAACTTCACCCCGCACAAGGTGCGGGTAAATACCTAGTTAGGTATTAAAATGGTAGTTTTTCGCAAACTGATATTAAAATAATAGTTTTCGCAATTAATTCCAATTCAAATAATTTATTTAATTAATATAATATAATTTTAATATAACAAACTGCACGTTTTTAATGATAGTTTAACGAAACAGTGACAATTGTGGTTTTTTGGTAATAGGGCTATTATAATAGAATCATGTCATAATTAGTAAAAATAGTGATTTTTTACAAAACAAAGTACTACGATAGTGGTTTTATGCAATTGTATGTCCTCATATATTATTGCTTACATTGAGTTATAAGCATAAATTATTATTATTTTTAAAGTACAAATAACTATATTGGAATCCAATAAAGTTTTGAATTAACCGTATTATCCTTTTAAATACCCAAATTGAAAGTCTATGAAAACTTCAGATCCGACATGGAAATATGGTATCTACCGACCTAAATAAAAAAGATTCACCCAATATACTTGGTGTGGTAAATAGTAGAATGCAAGAACTAAAAGGATCAAAAGACATCTTGCTAGTGTTTACTGATATAAAATGTCAAATACTACAACAACGATCATGAAAAATTAAACGATGCGTTTGTGAAGGGTTCGAAAACAGTTGTGTCGCTAGATGAGAGGAGGCTGTGGTCTGTGGCTAAGAAGCACGGAAACTTCAATTGGGTGTCCGTCCCGGAAACGTCCCGAAACTTCGAAACATGTGGAATCGCGGAGAACCGTTCGGAATCGGTCAACGACCGTTTCGAGACGGTCAACATATCCTCCAAGCTTGGGAAACGTCGAGAAGCGGCAGGAATCGCTGATTGTGTGAATAGTAGAGAGTAGAGATTTTAAACGCAGCGTTTAATTAATAAATTAATTATTATTAACTATTTACCGTGTATGTTTAATCTCTACGAAAGCTTTGTTTATGCAGATAAAATTAAGTTTCAATTTTTCAGGTTAGTTAATGGAGAATGAAACTCAAATATCGTCCAATGACGTTGGGATTGAGAGCAGTGACAATGTTAATTCGTTAACAGCGGATGAGAAGAAACCTATCTAGAGTTTTGTCGAAAAGATTTCTAAGACGGGAGGAGGTGGGACTTGGTTATGGAAGTGCAAGTTTTGTGGTGAACAAAAGCAAGGTTCCTATACAAGAGTGGAGGCTCATCTTCTAAAAATCAAAGGTAAAGGTATTGGGTGTTGTTTAAAGGCTTCAAAGCAAAAGGTAATTGAAATGACAAATTTAGAAAAGGAATATGAGTCGAAATTGGAAAGCATGGCTCCAAACTTAGTTTCTCTTCCGACCGGACCTTCGGTCACTCAAGTTAATGATTCAGTTGCAACAAAGAGAAGAAGAAGTGATTCTACAATTGCCAAAGCTTTTAATATTCAGACTCGAAACGAATTGGATTGTTTAGTTGCTAGAATGTTCTATACCGGTGGTTTGCCTTTTTCTCTTGCATGAAATCCTTATTATGTTAGTGCTTTCACTTTTGCAGCAAATCATAATTTGAGTGGGTACGTTCCTCCAGGTTATAATCGTATTAGAACTACATTGCTCGAACAAGAAAAGAAGCATTTTGAGTTGTTACTATCCCCTATCAAAAGTAAATGGAATGCGAAAGGAGTCTCTATTATAACTGATGGTTGGAGTGACCCGAATAGAAGACCTTTGATTAATTTTATTGTTGCCAATGAAAGTGGTCCGATGTTCGTTAAATCTGTGGATTGTAGTGGTCAGGTGAAAGATAAAGATTTCATTGCCGGTCTCATAGAAAAAGTCATCGATAAGGTTGTTCCAGAGAATGTAGTGCAGGTGATCACTAATAACGCTAGTAATTGTAAAGCAGCTGGGCAAATCATTGAAGGTATCTATCCTAACATTTATTGGACTCCTTGTATTGTTCACCTACGATGCACTGGTACGGCTTCGACTGGCCGACTTCCGTACCGGGTACGGGTACGGTACTGGTGCGCCTCCGGTTCATCATGGGTGCGGCAGCTCTTCCGTTTACAATTTTTCTTCTTCTTTCCTCGACAATTGAAGAGTGGCTGCCAACAAAAAATTACTACTAGGTCAAATGAATAGTAAAAAAAGGCCCAGCAGGCCCATTAGATAAATAACCTAAATTTAAGCCCCAGAAACCAAAAACACCCTAACTGATAACACAACAACTTAACAAATCAGATTTTTTACTTGCATTCGTTCTTGACGGCAACAAATCAGATTTTTTACTTGCTTTCATTCTTCACGGCAACAAATCAGGTCAATTATATTACTTCTCTTATTCTTTAAGCACATGATCCAATTTGTTTAATTGAAATATTTATTAAGCCTGAAAATCAGATTATCGGCTCGACGTCTGCTAATTTTTTTTATAGATATGACTTCTCAACAACAAAGAAACGAAGTCGAAAACAGTCAATCAAACAACAATCCTTCAAATCAGAATGAGGAAGATTTAGCTCCTCCGTTGTGGCAATATGTGACAAAATTGGAAAAAGTTGGGACAGATGGTGGAACTTGGAAATATAAATGCAATCTTTGTGGAATGATCCGAACATCATGCTATTGGAGAGTTCGAGCTCATCTTCTCCAAACAAAAGGGCATGGAATTAAGATTTGTGCAAATGTGTCTCGATCGCTTCGGCTTGAAATGGAGAAGGACGATGATGAGTTTGAGAGAAAAAAAGCTGCTTCAGCACCTAGAGAAGTTCCTTTGCCTAGCGAATCTCAGATGCTCACAAGTTCATCTTTGAAAAAAAGAAAAGCTGACGATCCTCCTCTTGTAAGAGCGTTTGGTATTCAAGCTAGAGATCAGTTGGATCAGGAAATTGCTAGAATGTTTTATACAGGAGGTCTTCCATTTAATCTTGCTAGAAATCCACACTACATGAGATCTTACACTTTAGCTGCCACTTCCCGTCATGGTCTATCAGGTTATAAACCTCCTAGTTACAACAGATTAAGAACAACATTGCTTGTTCAAGAAAGAAATCACGTGGAGAAGTTATTAGTTCATTGAAATCTGCTTGGAAAGAAAGAGGAGTGACAATAGTTACAGATGGGTGGAGTGATCCAACAAGAAAACCTCTAATAAATTTTATGGCTACATCTGCAAATGGTCCTATGTTTCTTAAAGCAGTTAATTGTTTTGGTGAGACGAAAGATAAATTCTTCATTGCTCGTTTGATGAAAGAAGTTATTCATGAGGTTGGGGTTCAGAATGTCGTGCAGATTATCATAGATAATGCTGCAAATTGCAAAGGTGCAAGGGAGCTGATTGAGCGTGAGTTTCCTCATATTTACTGGACACCATGTGTTGTACACACACTTAACCTAGCGTTGAAGAATATATGTGCTGCAAAGAATACATTTGGCAACGAAATTACATACGACGAGTGTCGTTGGATTACAGATGTTCATGGGGATGCTGTGCAAATAAAGAATTTCATTATGAATCATAATTTGAGACTATCCCTATTTGAAAAGTTCTGTTCTCTCAAATTACTCTCGGTTGCCGAAACTCGTTTTGCTTCAGTTATTCTGATGCTTAAAAGATTTAAGCATATCAAACAGAGTCTCCAAGCTATGGTCATAAGTGAAGATTGGGCAACACAGAGAAGATGATATGGGAAAAGCAAACTTTGTGAAGGAAAAGATTGTGAGTGATGATTGGTGGGATAAGTTAGCATACATTGTTGATTTTACTAGACCTATTTATGACATGATTAGGTTTTGTGATACCGACAAACCATGCCTTCACTTGGTGTATGAAATGTGGGATTCCATGATCGAAAAGGTAAAGCTAGAGATATACAAGAAGGAAAGTCGACCTCTTTCAGAACCAGTTCATTTTATGATGTGATTCTTGAAATTCTATAGCTAGATGGACAAAGAGCAGCACTCCCCTTCATTGCCTTGCTCACTCATTGAATCCAAAGTAAGTAATCTCTATCAAGTACATATTTAAAAATTATATAATGTTACGTTTTCTGTATAATAATTATTTCCTTGTTGTAGGTTTTACAGTGATGAATGGCTAAATGAAGATTCAAGTAGAGTAGCACCTCATAGAAATGGTGAAGTATCACAAGAAAGAGAATGAAGTGCTTTCAAAGGCTATTTGGACTTGGTGATCTACTTGATAAAGTTATGATGAATATGCACAATTTTCTATGAGGAGTGGACCTTTTGAAGATTTGATGTGCATGTCAAAGATGTGTTCTATGGACCTAAGAGTTGGTGGGCGTATTTTGGAGCCAAACTCCCCTCCTTCAAACTTTGGCCTTTAAAGTATTAGGACAACCAACATCCTCTTCTTGATGTGAACGAAATTTGAGTACGTATTCATTTATTCACTCGCTGAGGAGGAACAAATTGAATCCAAAACGTGCTGAAGATTTAGTTTATATTCACAACAATCTTCGTCTATTATCAAGAAATTCAGAAGAAAATGATGCTACAAAAATGTGAGATGTCGGCGGAGACGCTTTCGATTCAATGGAGGACGTAGGATTTTAGAATATGCAGAACTTTCACTTGATGAGCCGGTTTTTGAGAATGACTTGGTCTCTCCAAAGTGAAGATTAAAATTACTTTTATCTTTAGATATTTCTCTCATTTAAGACATTTTTTTGAATTTGCTCATTATATTTATATATAAATAATTTATAATTTGCCGTACCCAATCCGTACCCGTACCGGAAATTTTAATTTTCGTACCCCGTACCGGCACCGTACAGCACCCGTACCAGCACCCGTATCCGTGCACATAGTTGTTCACACTCTCAATCTTGCTTTGAAGAATATATGTGATGCAAAGAATGTGGTCAATAACGAGGAAACATATATCGAATGTCATTGGATTACTGAGATCTATGGCGACGTTGTGCAAATTAAAAACTTCGTGGTGAATCACGGTATGCGATTATCTATATTTTTGCAAGGAATCTTCTAGAGTACCTCCACATAGAGATGATGAAGTTTCAGGTGAAAGAAGAAAATGTTTTAGAAGACTTTTTCCAAATCAGGATGATTATAATAAGGTTATGATATGGAGTATGCTGATTTTTCTCTTGAACAAGGTGGTTTTAGTGCTCCGGATGCTATTGGAACGAGGTATGAATATGATCCGAAAAGTTGGTGGGCTAATTATGGATCATCGTCACCCTATCTTCAAACTCTTGCTCTTCGCTTACTTGGACAACCTACTTCATCTTCTTGTTGTGAAAGAAATTGGAGTACGTATTCATTTATTCATTCAGTTAAGAGGAATAAGTTGAATTCAAAAGGTGCTGAAGATCTTGTTTTCGTTCATAACAATTTACGAATCCTATCAAGAAATAATCCAGAATATCGAGATGAGAGGACGAAAATGTGGGATGTCCAGTTTGATGATCTTTCTATTGATGAGCCGGAGATGGAAGGTGTATTTTTTGGAGATGATTATGAAGCTGCAGATGTAGAGTAGTATTTTTTCAGCTTATGTGATGAATTAGAATTGTTCTCTGCAAGATTATTCGTTATTTTAATTTTTTAGTTATAATACTAATATTTTTAACAAATTATGTATTTATATATTTAAATTGTATTAATAATATTAAATATTATATACATATTTCATATACGTTTCCTGCCGTACCAACTATTACTTTTTTTAAAATTTTCGTTTCCACGTTTCCTACCGTCCCCGTTTCCCGTACCCGTCCCCGCTCCCGTGCTACTTAGGTCTGTGGATGGTGATAACAATGTAGTGCATATTTTCTACAGAAGTGACATTCCATTCAACAATGGACACTTGTGAAGTTATGAAATTATGATCGAGTCAATTGCACTACTTGAATCATTTTGGAAGACGCTAACATATCATAAGTCACAATTTTTATAGCTTGAAAGGACGAATAAGGAGACAAATAAGAAAAGTCTTGAAACAATAATAATTGTACACTTAAATGCGATGAATAGATTGACAAGAGAATCAAATATTTGACAAAGTTTCTTTTAAATGGACATGAGGGAATATTATTTTGAGTTCGGTTGATGTTTCTAGAGAGGTATAAAATGAAAAGGTATTAGCTGATTTGGTTGAAAAATGATTAAATAGCATTACATTCTTTGTATCATGAGTAAAAAGTAACTTTTAGTTATAAAATATAAACAAATTTCGACCATTAAATTTTGTAGATATGAGGCTATTAAATTTGGGATTAATTTGTAAATACTGAAAGATTTAAATATTAAATTAATGTTTACAATCCATAAAGGAGTGAATTAGTCACGAAATTGCCAAAATTTAATCTGTTTTGATATTCCTAAAATCATGGTTTTAGGTAAATTTCAATTCAAATTCGATTTGAGCATTGATTTTATAAATTTGTGATCAAAAATTCAGCTTTGAGACGATGCATGAATTGACCACCCCAAACCATCATCAGCTCACCTCGATCGGCAATTTTGAAACCCTACGCTGCTTTGGAAACCTCAAGTCGGTAACGTTGGATTCGTATATCGATTAGCTACATGTCACGTAGATTTACGAAGTCTTCTATGTTTGTAGGTCGCCACACCGCCGCGAGAATGATTCCAAGAAGATTTGAGTAGAAATATGATATGTCGCTTGGTCAGTGTATTAACACTTGTTTATGCATGATTCAATTTTTGACCCCATATGATTCGTGAATCATATCATATCATAGCAAATCATGAATCATGCGTGTTTCAGATTCTGTTACAAAAATATTTTGCGAATAAATATTGTTACTGATTGTTTTATATGTGTTGCATCAGAACGTACGAGCAAGAGTAGAAGGGAGAGACAAACGGTTATTGAAAAACGAGTTGGCCATCATTCCAATATCACTTATTAGAGATATAAGAGATAGATATATTTTAATGAAATAATGAATTATAAGTGTCTATGATTCATCATTTGTTGTTATATGATTCACCCGATGTTATAAGACATCTATGATATAAGACATCTATGATTCATGATTTGTTATAATATGATTCATGAATCAAATGTATACAATGTATGGATTTAGAATTCGACAAAGGATCATTAGAATCCCCTAATTGGAAGATGATAGAGTTACTGTCGAATTGAGAACTCATTGTTTAGGAGTACGGTGAAGAAACGAGTTTGAAAGATTGAAAGAAAAAAAATAGAATGTCGGTTACCTCTATCCCTTAAAATAAGGGATTAAGTTTAATTAGTATATTTGTAAATATATTATAAAGAAGTAAAGATCAGGTGAGAAAAAATTGAATGTCGGTTAACTCTATCCCTTAAAATAAGGGATTGAATTTAATTAGTATATTTGTAAATAATTATAAAGTGTATTTCCATTATTGCCCTTTTGTCATTTTTTTCTTTCTAAAGGGATTACAGGAATTTCACTCCTATCCCATGACTCAAACCCGACACCTGATGGCCCAGGTAGTGGGTGCCTAACCACTAGGCCAACCCCACTTCGTCAAAATCTGAGGAAAAGTAGTGAGGCCAGGGTTCGAACCCTGGCCCTGAAGTACCTTTGTCAGGTCCCTCAACCAACAGAGCACCACTCTGTTGGCCTTTTGTCATTTAATATATTAATTAATATGATTTTATTAGAACCGTTAGATGTAATTTAATGGTTGTTCTAGATTTTTTTTTAAAAAAAATTATTACTACTTCATCGCTCAAGGAATGGACAAACCCATACTCAAGGCGGATATGCACTCAGGAGGGCTTGAACCACCGACCTCTAAGACCAGAGACCGAGTGGCTGACCGCTAGGCCGGTTGGTCTAGATTTGTTTGCATTTTATAACTAAACTACCACTTTTCATTTGATCCATTCTTTTTTGTCAAATGTTAGTTAGTATTATATTTTATTTATTTATACAATGTTGCTAGCTTTAAGGCAGCAAGTAGACATTTGTTTTAAGAATCCCAACACTTTATTGTGTACATATTGTTTAGGTCGTTTGTCAAAGGATATTGTCAAGATGAAGTGGTTTAAAGTTTATATCACAAACGGTGGAAACATAACAACATTTATCATAGACACAATCAACTCTCGTGCGCTTAAATTGTGATACAGCTCTTGTGAAAATGAGAGCTATAAGATTTGCCACAATATTTTTGCATTACAAAGTTTATATAAAATAATGCGCTAATAAAGTTTTTTGGTGATGAGGATTGGTTCAATTCTACTTTATATAAGCCTGATGTAGGGACAAAGGACAAAGATGCTATTATTCCTACGTCATTCCAAAATAATGCTAAAGATTCTGTTAGAGTATCACAACCGCTCTTGATTGTACATAGAGTTGTTGATGGTGATGAAAAATTAGTCGTGGCGAAAACGATTAAGTTGCACTTGAAAAAACAACTTGCTATAAAATCTTACATTATTTAGAAGTGATGGAATCTCAAATGGAAGTAGATTTATATAAAAATAGTTTATCTCTTAATCTAAAAAAATTGGTATTCAAAAAACTAATTATGCATATTATTCACTATCGCAGACGAATTTTAATGTTATTTAACATAAATTTGAGGGAAAATAATAATAATAATCAAGTTGATCAATACTATTAATATATTATGATATGATAATATTATTTCATTAAATACAACATTATATCATTATTTAATTATGTGAACCTCTACGATATAACCTATAACCAATTATGATGCTACCATCCTAAATATAAAAATATAATGAACTTTGTTCCGATCTTCCTTCCTTATTGCAAGGGTGCGAGCATATATACAAAAAATTAAGATCGTAAAATTAGATAAATCAAATTTCCTACAAATCTATTTTCTTGTCTCTTATCTCTTGAATGCAGATACATTTATGAAATATGTAAATGAAATTCTAATGTGTATGTTTTAGTTTGAAATGAATGCATACATCTAGAATGAAAATAATGACATTGCAGTTTCGAACATCTGCATTGACAAGTGCGAACAGACTCCAGTAGATCCTTATGTAATGCAACGGATAACTATCTACCATGACTTAAAATAGCGTCATTTTGATGGTTTTATCTAGTATGGATTCATGTTCTCGTATACATGCATACAAATATCAATATTCTAGGATCAAAAGGTTGTACCATTTTAAACAATATTCTAGGATCAAAAGGTTGTACCATTTTAAATGTATTGGTAATGCCTCTGTTATATTTATGTTTTGTGTAGTATGGGCATAATTTCTGCTTATCAAAATCATGATTTTCAGATTGAAAAACTTTGATTTCCCTTCTTTGGGTGCAATGGAGGTCATGACTCCACTAAATGTTATCGAAAATGAAATCACAAGACAGATTCTTGTAGCTTATTACAACCTAATCTACTCAAAGTTCGAGTTTAAGTTTTCCGCAAAGTAATCAAAAAGCAGACTAGACACAAAACTAACGTGAAAATTGATGAAAGAACGGAGGAAAACCACAGAGTCTTGGATGACAAGCCAAGACTGAATTCCACTAAGCAAATTAGGTTTACATTGTTCTTGACCTAAATTGACTTTTTAAACAAATAAAAAACATGTACTAGAGAAGGCCCCAAAATGAACCTATGTGCAGGATTAGAATTATACAGAGCAGCAAGAGTTTCTGCCTTACACAGTGTGTTGTTCCTCCTCATCAGTTCTCGGATAGCTCACATTCAATGGCCTTGATGAACTCTTTCTCACTCTTAATCGATTGCTCAATCTTCTTCTACTCCCAAATCGCTCGCTTGCCTTTTTCTGAAGTCGATAACTCTCATTTCCAGTAAACGCCCCAAATTCAAGTTCGTCAAACGCGCCTTGTCAAAACACTGCGTTTTTTCATGATGTTGTTGCATTTTTGAAAAGCTTCAAACATAAAAGTCGCGCCTATCCAAAACATTGTCGTTGGACCCTTTTTACCAAAGCTATATAACTCAATTATGATCACCAATTTTCCAACTTTTGATTCTAACTTTTAACCAACTTCAACCCATTAGAAAATCACAACATGATCCACAATTTGACACGAGGCCAGAGGTCCAAGGCCCATTAATATTTTTTAGATCATCCTTGGCTTAAAGTTCAACAAGATGTCCTCCTAAGTCAAGACTCTACGGATGCTGATCTGGTGCAATATAGTTATTTGCTGTAGTATTAAAACGGCGTCATTTTGACAATATTTTCCATAACTCTAAAAAGTTTGGATGAACTTTTTATCAAAACTACGCAGTTTTGGGTAAGCTGCAAATTGCTGTTGCAGCACTTGATCTGAATCCAGACTGAACTACTCCAACATACATACAACTAGAACTCAAATTGCTGCATATATAACCGCTTGTAGATTCAAACCAAACTACTTGATTTTGCTTAGCTTCATTTCCGCCTTGAACCCCCTTTCAGCTTTATTGACTCAACTAGGCCTCCGAATTAATCAATATGTATGACCTGCAAAATTAACCTTGTCAACGGGAACAATCTTGGTACCAAAATTAGTAGGATTTTTATCACCTAAAATTTCTTCAACATGACTGTCCTTTAATCGAACCACTATTTGTTTGGTTCTTTTATGATACACGGTATCCTAACATAAATATAAGGCATTTTGAGATACACGATATCCTAACATAAATATAAGGCATTTTGACTATCTATATGAATAATTAGTTTAAGAGAAGGAATCAGGTATAAAGTGTTAGTTTTGGTATAAAATATAAAACTATGTCAACCGTAGATTGATTTCAATCCAACGGTTTTAATACGCATTCAAATACTTACCAAAATAACAACAAAAGGGCAAATTCGTAAAGTTCCATAAAACAATTATATTGAAGATCAGGTTAAGATATTATCTCCTTAAAATTCTCAAACTAATTAAATAAGTTACGTTTTCCCAAATCAAATTTTGATTTCATTCTATTTTAAATTTATAGTCGACATGTTTTCAAACGTAAGAAGCAATAACGATTCATGTGATAATGATTCGTGTAATCCATCGAGCTATATGGTTCAAGAACCATACATTACACTTTTTTGAACCATACATGTATCGAGTAAGTTATACACTGATTAACATCCAATTTGGTATGGTTCAAAATATCGAACTATATGGTTCAAGAACCATATATTACATTTTTTGGACCATACATATATCGAGTAAGTTATAAACTGATTAACATCCAACTTGATATGATTCAAAATATCGAACTATATGGTTCAAGTACCATATAACACAATTTTTTGGACCATACATATATCGAGTAATTTATACACTGGTTATCATCAAACATGAATTATTTTATTCCAAACATGTTTTTTGAATTATATCAAATTTGATATGGTTCAAAATATTGAACTAGATGGTTCTTGAACCATATAGTTCAATTTTCTGGACCATATATAAATCGATTAAGTTAATTTTCGAGATTCGATATGGTTCAGGTATTTATATTGGATGGTTCTAGAACCATAGTTCGCTAATTGGTGGACCATAAAGATATCGATCAAACTTGTTCTTTGTCCTCTATTCATGTATTTGAATGTCCTCGTCCGAATCTTTCGGTACAGTTTTGTGGACCATATACAAATCGATTAAGTTAATTTTCGAGATTCGACATGGTTCAAGTATTTATATTGGATGGTTCTAGAACCATAGTTCGCTAATTGGTGGACCATACAGATATCGATCAAACTTGTTCTTTGTCCTCAATTCACGTCTATAGACGCACCACGTCTTGCTTGTCTACGTTCTGTAATTAAACAAAAAAATTCAACACAAACACACAAAAACATCAATAAATCGCAACAACAAAAAACAAAATATTAGAAACCCTATCAAATCGTAGCACTTACAAGTCCAGGAAAGACATGTGTGTGGCGGTTTACAGCGGCCGGCGCGAGTTAGATGTCGGACGATTTTGAAATCGACTAGGAAGACGAGAGCGGCGATGCGGGAGTACGATAGCGGCGACGCGGATGTGTCTTAGGTAGCTTATTCGTCGAATTTTGGAGGTTGTTTCAAGAATTTTCAAAACGACCTAATATGTGGAGTGAATTATGGGATTTGACAAACAAACCTATTTTTCAATTCCCAAATTACCCTCGAAATTAATTACGAAATATTTTAATTCCATATTTGGTAACTTTTTAATTTGATTTGGTTTAAAAATCTGGTCCGTTGATCTGATTATTTTAACGGCTTATATTAGTGTATATTTTATACACTTAAGAGACTTTATACCAGATCCCTTCCCTTAGTTTAAAGACTTTCCAATTTGTTTCCATATGCGTAATTAGTTTGATGACTTTCCAACGAGTTTGCACAGAGAACGTCTTTACATGCCTTTATGGCTGCAGTATATGCAGTCTCGGTAGATAAAAGAGTTACACTTGGTTGGAGCTGTGATTTCCAAGAAATAGAATTTTCAAATCAATTAAAGTAGACAGAAATGTATTTTCTATTATCCTTATTACTAGTATGGTCATAATCAAAAAAGCGTAAAAGATTAATTACAGATGACCACGTGTATAATAGATCATATTCCACTTAACCACCTATATATTGTAATATTAAATTCGACCACCTGCATAACGTTTGTCGTTACTAAACAATGAGACACGTGAGTTGCACATGTTCTGCACGTGATATGCATATGATAAGTGCAATGACGTGGTGCAATCTGGTGCATTGAAAAAATGCAATCAACGGATGCAAGAGGGGATCCATGAGTCCACTATTTTAGGTGGATCCATGAGATACATTCCCTACATAACTAAGCCAACAACTATATAATTGGGCGCTAAGCTCATACTTTTCCAATATTGTTCTATTTCAGGGCAATCATTTTTAGTCAGTTGCAGAAAACCACTATTATAATCCATTGTTTTGAATTTATCATAATATCTTCGTTATCAAAAAACCACCATTGCAATCTCGAATTTACAAAAAACCACCATTATAATCTCAATTTTGCAAAAACCACCATTATAATCTCAATTCTGCCAAAAGCCACCATTATAATAACTAGCCATGAAATGACAATCGGATGCCCTGTTCATGCTAGATCGGAGGCTCCAATGGTAATAACTCTTTGATAGATGTCAACTAGCTACAAGTTTAATCTTGATGGATGTCAGTGAAGAAATAATGGTTAAAAGAAAATTCATGTTTCATGGGTTATTATTATTGCGTAATGGAAATCGGCTACCTAATTCACAAATAAGTAAGTTTTTCCCTTTCTTATCCTTATAAACTATAATTAATTGTGCTGCTGCTTTTAAATTCTAATTTTTGTATCATTGGTTTCTTTAAGGCTCTAGGTTATGCTTAAGATATAAACACCAACCACATTTAAAGCCGCAAGACAAGTTTATGTCTCGTGTGGATCATATATTAGTGAACCCTAATTTTTTTAGCAAGGGGTATTCTGCATTGCTTATCATTCATAGCCACACTCATAGCGTCAACAACATTCTCTATTGTCATTTTGTAATTAATTTTTAAATTTGTGGTTTTCTGCCAACCTGAATATTATAATAGTGGTTTTTTGTATTGTTATTATTAAAATTATTTACCCACTTGTCGTATGACGCGTTTTTTGGAATTTCAAACGAAGTTATGACAATGGTGGATTTTTCATAACGGAGTAATTATAATATAGTTATTTTGTGATTAGTTGTTATAATGGTGGTTTTCTACAAAATAGTGTATTATAATGATGGTTTTCTTCAATTATCCCAATTAAATAATATCAATAACAAATGATAAATTTAACGTATTGGAAGGGTGGTTTTCGCCAAAAAAACCCTTCAAAGATTCTAATAACTACAAACTAGTTGAAATTAGCTTCAAAACTAGTGAAATGAAAATTAAAATAGTCCGGCCTCCTATTTGAAATCAAGGGTTACTAGCCATCATATTTTTGTAATTGTCCCATACAATTACTCGCATAGCAAATGAAATTGATTTCAAACCTTGAAGATCAAAGTAAGATAGTCTTTTTCTTAATTTTTTATTTTTCTTCCTTGTCTTGGTAGAAGATAATAAACTTCTCAAATTAGATAACCAATATAAAGATTAGATCTAGGGGGACATTTAGTTTAAGTGAGACATAAGGACAAAATTTGAACCATTGATTTGATTAATCTAACGGTTGAGATAAAAGTTAGTTTTTATTAAAGTTGCTGGTTGAATTTGCGACAAACCCAGGGGGTTGGATATTTAAGTTTTTTTACTTTTAATCTCGTCTGTTAGGTTAATAGAAATCAACGGTTGAGATCTTGTCCAACGGTCTCACAAAATTTGTATTTCAAAAAAAACATTTAAAACAAACAAACACTTCAATTTTAAATAAAATACTTATTCAAATTTCAATTCATGGTATGACAAAATTTATAAAAAAATTAATTAAATTTAATTGTAAAATAATTGAATGTAGAATTATCGGGCCAATGGGCGGGTTTTTTAGCCCGATTCGGTCCTAATCAAAGTAGGGCTCGGGTCAGGCTTTTCCAACGGCCTATTTTATCTATCCGAACCCGCCAAATTTATCGGGCGAACGGATCGGGTCGGGCGAGCCGGTCCTGGTTTGTCCAAGTCTATCACAAATATTTGAATGTCCTTCTCAATGTTTTTCCTCAATATTAATAAGACACATTTATAGTAATTAATATATGATAATAAGAGAATTTGTTTTAAAACACATTTATTGTAACTAACAAATGATATATGAGGATTTATTTTAAAAAGAAAACAACATTTAATTTTTTCACTGACAACCTAAAAATGCCTCTACCACTTCTCAATTAAATATTATGAAGTTCTACTAACCTTTTGAATCATCTCATGCATCATCCAAATTCATTTGATTAATGTTATAATTATTCACAACGCAAATTAAAACATTTATATTGTTTTAATTATTTTAATATTTTTAAATATTGATAAAACTTCACAATTTTCCAAACTATTAATTAGCACATTATTCAAAAATAAACAATGGTATTATTTGTATTCCAGAATCAGGTGTATTACATGGAAGTCATTACTAAACTATAAAATGACATCAAATTCGCCATACATTACATTATCTAGTCTATAATTTTCAGATCTCAAAGGGTATATAACAATGAGACTGCATTTTATTTCAACAACAATATATTGTCTTGCACTAATGCTAGTTGGTGTTAGATGCATGACACTGGTTGATGCTCATCGTATTCATAATTTTTTAGAGAATAATTCATATGTTAGCTATCATCCTGAATTTAAACTTGATCCTCAAAAGAAATATTCTAGTCCAAATGGAACATTTTTAGAATCCATAAAACTTGTTCCTAAAGGAACATTGTATGATTCTGATGATGAAAATGTTGCTAAGATGGCATCAAAAACACATTTAAGAAAGCCAAAAACCCTTTGTTCAACAGATCCAGATGTTTGTGTTAGTGATGATTTAAAGGTAGTCAAACCTCTTTCCAAAGAGAGAAAATATATTAAAATGATGATAAATACAACTATTCCATACAATTTGGAAGGTATGATCCACCATTTAGGCGGAACTCGTGTGATGTTGCTCATACAAAAGCATCTCACGGCCACTGACGTTAGTATCTATGACGAACACTCACTATCGATTCCATATAAAAGATGATGAGGGAAAGTCGTGATTTCTTGACCATAGAAGAGAATGACTTTTTGAATCACAAAAACCATAAAAATATACCGAATCGTATTGACATTACAATATGGGATATGCAACTAGATGTTTTCAACATAAAGTTGCGTAAGAAAGTTACATCAAAAGATAGTTTTAATTACATATTACAATATCCTTGGAATCATATTGTGCGAAAGAACAAATTGGTAGTTGGTGATGTTATTCAAATTTGGTCATTTAGAGTAAGGGATCAGCTAAATTTTGGCCTTGTCCGCCTTGATAAGTAGAATACCCAGAGCAGCTTCTCGTGATAACATAAAAACTTGGATTCTTAAAATTTTAACATATTTGTCAAAACCATGCATTTTTAAATTTTATTAAATAAAGGGAATTTTTTAAGCTAATATTATGTGCAAAATGATTCCTTCCTTTAAACTCCTTGTACAATAAATTAAATATTTGCACGTTATGCATGTGAAATTACAAATATTGACTTATTTTGTTTACTATAAAATTTAGCATGATTTCGGATTAATTGCAGAAAACCACTATTATAATATACTATTTTGCAGAAAACCTCCATTGTAAAAACTAATTACGCAATGCATATATTATAACAGCTTCGTTATCAAAAAACAACCATTGTAACCATTAAAAGCGCATTCGCATGGTTATTTGTATTATTTTATTAATTAAGTTAATTGCACAAAACCACCATTATAATCTCAAATTTTGCAAAAATTCACCATTATAACTTCAATTTTGCAAAAAACCACCATATAACCAACTGTGAAATGACTATCAGATGCCCTGTGCTAGATCGAAGGCTTCAATGGTAATAACTCTTTGATAAATATTTACTAGCTACATGATTCTTTAATATAATCTTAATGGATGTCAATGAAGACATAATACCAAACAGAAAATTCATGTTTGAGAACTTATTATCATTGCGTAATGGCTATCGGCTACCTAGTTTACAAAACAAGTAAGCTTTTCCCCGTCTTATCCTTATGAAATATGATCTATCATGTCGTTACTTTTGAAATCTAATGTTGTACTGTATTGGTCTCTTTAATGTTCAAAGTTATGCTAAAGATACAAGCTTCAACCGCATCCGTGATCGCAAATATACTTATGTCAGTTTCATGTCTAGTATGGATCATATATTAGTGAACCCTATTTTAGTTAGAGCTATTCTACATTGCTCATCAAATATAGCCACAATCGTAGCCTCAACAACAGTCTCTACTTGTTACTTATTTATATTCCGATGATGGTTTTTTACAACAAAACTATTATAATATAGTCATTTTGTAAATCATATATATATTAAAAGAGAAGTATGTTTGACACGTGTCGCCGTGTGAGCGATTTGGCCTACGTGTCATTTTTTTAGATTTTTGAATTCTTTTTGCTTTTTTCTGATTGGCTGGCTTTTTTGAATAATAATAATTTTTAAAATTTTTATCCGATGGTTGTTAAGTGATGAATATATGTTATTCAAATTTCAGTTTAGGCTAAAAATCAGGAGTTATTCTTTTTTGAAAGACTTATCTAAAAATTGGTTGCCTAAATTTAAAATTTAAATTTGGTTGCATCAAAATAAATGAAAATCAACACATTATGTTGACAAATTTAATTTGGAATGATATAATCATGAGATTCAATATATCCTCATACCTAAATATGGAAATAAATTTAAATTTAATTAAAAGGAATATATTAAATAAAATTATATATCTGATGACAAATTTAAAATTGGTTGCACACAAATTTGAAAGCATCAAAATAAATGAAAATCACACATTATGTTGACAAACCTCGTATTAAATAAAATGATATGTAATGTTTCACATAAATAATAACACTGGTTATAGACTGGCGGGGTCAATACATTTCGTTAAATCCATCACCCCGCGCACAGCGCGGGTCAATACCTAGTAATTATTAAAATGGTGGTTTTCTACAAAGCTGAATATTATAATAGTGGTTTTTTATAATTTTCAGTGGTAAAATTATTTACCCACGCGTTGCACAGTGCGTGATTTGCAATTTTTAATGGAGTTATGACAATGGTGGTTTTTGATAAACGAGCAATTATAATATAGTTATTTCGTAATTAGTTGTTACAATGGTGGTTTTCTCCAAAATGATGCATTATAATAGTGATTTTCTGCAATTGTCCCAAAATAAAATGCCTTTTTAAAGGCACACATGTAGTTTAGCACTAGTCATAGAAACTTGGGTTAATTACAGATGACCATCCGTATAATAGGTCATATTCTACTCCACCACCCTTAAATTATAAAATTGCATTCAACCACCTATATAATTATCACCATTACCAAACTACCACCTATGCTAACGAGGGTGTGATTAAATGGTAACGGAAGCAACTATAGAGGTGGTGAAGTGAAATTTCATTTATTATATTGGTGGTGTATTGTAATAAAAAAATTATTATTATATTAAAAAGTTAATATGTTTAACGGAATTTTCAACGGAACAGTGATAGGTGGTTGTTTGGTAACGGCAAACATTATACATGTGGTTGAATGCAATATTACAATATAAGTGCAGTGGAGTGGAATATGTCATATTACACAGGTGGTCATCTGTAATTAACCTATAAACTTTTTCAACAATTGTTAATATAAACTAATTGAGTAAAATACATATATTTCTTTATATTTTCTATTTTCTACCTATATTTACTCCTACCATTTTCTTCGCATTGCTTAAATCTTTCGTGTCAAAATAACTCTTGCTATTAAAGAAAAAGACTTGCATAATACTAAAATGCCATCAATATAGACAAACACATACAATGGAGAGTAGTTCTTACCCATTTAATATATAAGCACGGATCATATCTACTTTTTTTCAAAACTTAAACTGATCATGCAGGCATTAATTTTTCGTTATACAGCGTATGCGACTCTTTTAGGCCATGAATAGATTTATTTAGCTTACACACCTTCTCAGGTTTAGTTTTATCAAGAAAACCTCGATGTTTGGATATATTGATGTGGCCCAATTAAGTGGGTTTTAGGCCATTTAATTTTGTACGATTTAGGGTTTTCTGTTGTTTCCTATATAAACTAATCTTTACTGTTTTGTAAGACGGTTTTTTGATATTGAGTACATAAAATTAGGGTTTTTCCTTTTAGTCAAGTTTTCGGTATTTCTATTGAAATCAACGAATCTTGCAGATCAATTTTTTGGTATTCTGTGGAATCAACGAATTATTGATTTATCTATCCGTCAACTTCTCAGAATTCTGCGGAATCAACGAGTTGTTGACACTATCTTTCTTGTTTGCCCACCCGCGCTACATCAGATTGGTATCAGTTTCGAGCCGGTCCTGTGGTAGAGATCGATCTAGAAGGTTCGGAGGCGCTGACGATATGTTCCTTATTTTACGATGTGAGAATGCAGATCTGCGCAAATAAATCGAGTATCTTACCCATCGTTTGGAGACGGTGGAGACTAAGCGTGCACAAATGATCTCTTTGGGAGACATGATTATTATTATGATAATGATAGTGATATTGTTTCCGAATTCGGAGAACCCATATATGATGAGTATGGTGATGATTTGAATTATAGTGAAGTTGAGAGCGATATTGCTTCTTGTCTCGGAGAACCCATATATGATGATTATGGTGATGACGAAGTTGATATTGCTCTGAGTTCAGGTATCCCTATTTACGATACTTACAATGATGATGAGATTGATGAGAATTTTGATATTCATGATCCTATTTATGATGATTACGGTGATGTTGAGAGAGATGTTGAAGAGTATGTGACAGAACATATCAGTATTATTCTACTCTTACGACCTAGTATTTTGACCCGTAAAGACAATTGTTTACACAACAAAGTATTTCAGTCTGCTTGCACTACTAACAGGAAAGTTTGCTCCTTTTTCGTCGATGAGGGTGTCCATGTTACTTTTTTCATATGTGCGTTGAGATTTATGTTGAGTAAACTTCAGATTCCACTTTTGTTAGCATAGAATATGGCGCATGCCGATCGGATGCGTTGTGGAATGAGATTTGAAGTTGGTGATTTGTATTTATCTATTATCGATTTTGGATTCGAGGACAGATCTTTTCTGCTCTGGAGAGAATGATGTGACCCAATTAAGTGGCTTTTAGGCCATTTAATTTAGTACGATTTAGGGTTTCCTGTTGTTTCCTATATAAACTAATTTTTATTGTTTTGTAAGACGGTTTTTTGATATTGAATACATAAAAGTAGGGTTTTCCCTTTTATGTCAAGTTTTCGGTATTTCTATTAAAATCAACGAATCTTGCTTATCAATTTTTTGGTATTCTGCGGAATCAACGAATTATTGATTTATCTATCCCGTCAACTTCTCGGAATTCTGTAGAATAAAAGAGTTGTTGACACTTATCTTTCTTGTTTGCCCACTCACGCTGCATCACATATAGATTGTTTCTATTAGATTGTCGTGTAAGATAACAGTCCTAACATCCATTTGTTCATGTTCGAAATCGTAAACCGCAGTAAATAAAAGCAGATGTTTCATAGTTAACTACATGGACAAAAATTTCACTATAGTTCATACCTTCTATTTGGCCTAATCCTTTTGCAACCAACATTAAATTAAATCTTGGTTGATTACCAAGAATATTTACCTTCTTAATTGTGTATACTCAATTACAACCAATTATTTTAGTAGTTTTAGGTTTCGGTACTAAGGTTCAAGTTTAGTTTCATTCACAGAAGCAGTTTCCTAATATATAGAAATAAGCCATTCATTTGCATATTTAGAATTTACAGCTTTATTAAATGGTTAGGAGCAACATTCTTAATTGAGATATTGTCAATAATTCAAACTTAGCAACTGAACAATACTCACTGACCACAAAACTAATATCAGTCTGTCTAGTGGTGAGGTTGCAAGTTATTTGATTGTACAACCCCTTCAGATCCTTATTCGTCCATAAATTTGTTGTAGCAGCGATTTTCTTCATATGAAGTCCCATCATTTTGACCCTCAGTCCTTCGCCCATTGACTTGTTGATCATTTCCAAAATATCCTGCGAAGATAAAACTGGTCACATCTGGTGATGTGCCTCAAATCTTAGAGGCATTTGTTAGAACACACTTGAACTAATCTTTATAATCACCTTGCCGTTTTATTAACAATTTATAACCCCTCAGGGTATTCAACCATGACTCATTTGATAGTTCTTGCTTCAAGTTTCCTTGGGAAATCTTTGCATAAGCAAGCACCCAAATGGTCTAAAGGTATTTCAGGTTTGATTTTCTGTCCGTCCAAACTTCTTTTGATGTTTTACATGTTGAAGCGGCCCATGTCAATTCATTTGTATTTGAATGAGTTTTATTTTCATTTAACAATAAGTTCACATCGTGTCGGAAGTAGTAGAGTAGTGGAAAGTGTTTCTTGTTTTTTCTCTATCAGTTAAACATCAAGTTGTAAATGACTGACCATAAAGCTCGCATTTGCTTCAACTATCGAATAAGAACTTTTCACTAAATTTTGCTGTGCACATTTGAGTGTTACTGTTTTCACATTTGGTATCCAGAGCTAGGGATGCACAAATTTGGCTTGGACCGGAAAACCGGACCGGACCGGACCGGTAAATTAGGGGTCGGTCCACACCCGGACCGGTACCGGTCCGGTCTACAGTCCAAAAAATTTGGGATTTACGGTCCGGTCCGGTCCAGACCGGAAATTTTACGGTCCGAGCCAGAATGGACCGTAAAATACTGAATTAATTAAAATTAAAAAAATATTAAACCACTCGAACTAACTCAAGCTTGGATAGAGCTCGATCGAACTCAACTCAAGCTCGGTTAGAGCTCGAAATATACCCAAAAGGGTTGATTTCAAACCAAGCTCGAACTCGAGCTCTGAAGTTTTGAGTTTTCAAAGTGAATGGGTTGATTTTTACTTAGAGTCTCTCATGATTCGTTTTGATCAATGGGCGATGTGGGATCATGATCCGCGGACCCTAAAGGATTATTTCCGCGGACCCTTAATTAATTCTTAAGGGTCCGCGGAAATAATCCTTAAGGGTCCGCGGAAATAATCCTTAAGGGTCCGCGGATATCTAAATTAATTTACAAATGTATTGAAATCACGGTCCAATCTGGTCCGACCCGGACCGGACCGTAATTGGACCGGACCGAAACGGTCCCGGTCCGGTCCGGTCTACGGTCCTTGTTTCCCCAATTTTTCGGTCTACCGGTCCGGTTCGGTCCAACCTATTCCGGTCCGGTCCGGACTGGTTGTGCATCCCTATCCAGAGCCTTAGATTTTGGGGCCTGATTTTAAGAGAGTAAGCCATGTGGCGACGCTGATAAATTTGTACATCGTGACATACCAAAGTTTGATTGATACTTTGACTATTAGTCAATGTTAATGAAAAATTTCTTGAGAAGTAAAGAGATGTGGAATCTGGTGGAAGATGGAATACCTTTAAATGGAATCTGGGTGATGCTAAACTGAAAGATATGAAAGTGAAGAATTATCTCATATAAGTTATTGATCCCGAGATATTGGAAACTATTCTAGACAAGAGCTCATCAATAGCAATATGAAATTCAGTGAAGCAAAAGTATGAAGGATCTACGAAAGTAAAGAGAGCTCAGTTACAAGCTTTGAGAAAGGAGTATGAACTCTTACACATGAAGGAGGGTGAAAAAATTGATGTGTTTTTCGCAAGACTTTCACAATTGTTAACAAAATGAAGGCGAATGGAGACACTATTGGGACACCTAACTGGGGGGGGCAGAATATTACGATCTCTCTCAAAAGTTTAATGTCATTGTATGCATGCTTGAAGGGTCCGACAATTTGAGAACATAATTATTGATGAACTTCATGGCATCCTTTTAGTTCATGAACAAAGGCTAACCGAACAAAGGGAAGAGGAGCAATTACTGAAGATAACAACACATTCCAATCATACAGGTAGAGGACGAGGAGGTTATAGAGGAGGACGCACTGGAGGTAGAGGCAGTGTCTTTGACCGATTTAATATTGAGTTATTTGGGTGTCGAAAATATGGACATTATCAATTTGAGTGTCAGGGTGCCGACAAGGATCCAAGTAAAACAGAGCTTAACAAAGATGAAGAACTTGTTCTAATGACATATGTTTAGAAAACAAAGAAGGGGAAAAGGTTGATTTCGATTTCGGGTGTTCTAATCACATGATTGGAAATAAAAGTTGGTTTGTTATGCTAGTTGAATCCTACATAGACACTGTCAAACTGATGAACTATCTTTGTTTTCTATCATGAGAAAAGGAAATGTACGGTTCAAGATAAATTAAAACGGTGATGAATGTCTTTTATGTTCCAGAATTATCTAACAACTTCCTTAGCCTTGGACAATTATAAGAAAGGGTTTAACCACTATTTTTAAAGATGGAGCATGCAAGATATTTCATTAAAATAAAGGACTAATTATCAAGACCAGAATGACATTCAATCGCATGTTTTCAGTTTTTGCAGTTAGGAAGTCATTTGATGATACATGCAAACAGGTGGCAAGTTTTTTGACAATTTCGATTTAGGGCATCAATGCTTTGGGCATATCAACAAGTAGTGTATTCATACTATGCAGCGTAATCAACTTGTTGGAGGTATTCCTAACAAGTTGCAGCCATGGAGAAGTTGCAGCTAGTACACTCGGACTTGTGCAGTCTGATATCACCTATGTCTCATGCAGGAAAGTGTTACATTCTAGCATTTGTGGATGACTACACTCATAAGATGTGGGTGTATTTCTTAGCAGAGAAAAGTAAAACATCTGACAAGTCGAAAAACTTCAAGAAGATAGTATAAAAGGAAGCGTCAAAAGCAATTTATTGTTTAAGAACAGATCGAGGAAGTGAGTAAAATTCTTTATTATTTGATTCATTTTTTAAAGATGAAGGTATCAAAAGATAGCTTACTACGGCATACTCTCCGCAACAAAATGGAGTTGCGGAAAGACGAAATCAAACTGTATGAATATGGTTTGATGTTTGCCCAATGAGAAAGAGATGCCTAAGAGATTTTGGCGAGAAGATGCACAATGGACTACATACATTTTGAACAGGAGTATGATAGCTGCTTTAGTAGGTATGGTGCCTGAGGAGGTGTGGAGTGGAGTTAAACCCACAGTTGAACATTTTAAGGTTTTTGGATGTGTTGCACATGTCCACGTACTAGAACAGTGCATCATTAAGTTAGATGGTTGAAGTGTTAAATGTGTTTTTTGGGAGTAAGTATGATGAATCCAAGGATTATCGGCTTTACAACTCGGTCACCAAGAAAGTTATTGTGAGTCGTGATGTTGAATTTGATGAGAAAGCCAAGTGGAATTAGAAAGATACACACACAAATTTATTAGTGCCAAGCGATAAAGTCACTGAGTCTGCACCACGATATCAACTTTCTCTCACCTGAACTTTCTCTCGGAGCCGCCTGTGGTTAATCCTTGTGTGGGGCGGGGAGGACACCTCTCCTCTCGGGGAGGAGGTCTGTCTTCCTCCGCCCGTAGTTGTGTAGATTTTCCTTTCGTTTTCGATTTGTCTTTCCCTTCAATAATGGAAGTCTTTCCTCTAGCCTTGTGCTAGCTTTTTCTCAAGCCCTGGTGCTTGTTTTCCTGTCCCTATCTGGGGTGTGTTTGTGCGGCTTTGTGGGTGGCGGTCTGAGGGGAGATCTGCTGGTTTTTTTCGGATGCTTGGCCACGGTTATTTTGACGGTGCTTGAGGGCGACCCAAGGCTTGGTATTCAATCCAAGTCTCGATGCTGTCACCGACGGACAAGGGTCGGAAGGGAAGCGGCTTGATCGGGGTTGTTGGCGGGAGGTCGGGTGGGCCTCGAGCGATTGGATTGCCTTGGTCTAGGCGGCTGGTCACGGCGGGTGTGATGTGTGGCTTGTTGCGACAGGGGGAGAGGCGGGATGTGCGACGTGACGAGCAGTTGATGGGCTTCAAACGACATGATGAGCGGCGGGATGTGCAGCGGGGTTCGTGGGACGAGCAGGACGAGCGGCGGGATGAAAGGCTGCGGGTCGGGCTTCGAACGGAGGGATGAGTTGCGGGTGGCCGGATGAGCGGCGGAGGAGCTTCGACCGGCGTGGGAGGTGGCTGATACTCGATGGGTGGGTGGCGGCTGCAGATCTTGGGCGGCAGCTGATGAGGGTTTCGCTAGGGTTTCGCGATTGGGCCTGTTTGATTGTGGGCCTGTTGGGCCAGTGCCTTGATCTAGGTTTTCCAGCCCTTCTTGGTCCTAAAGCCTTCTGGGTCTTTTGGTGGGCTTCTTTGGGGAGTTTTCTCACGTCCGGTGGTAATCGGACGTTGGTGAGTTCGTTGGGATGGCGCCTTTCATGGTCTGCTCTTCGTCTGTTTTTTATGAGACTTTCTCGACATAGAATTGTCTTAGAAATTGTTCCTTCGGTTTGGCTTCATTTGTTCGCATTGTAAAATCTTGTTTTATGAAAGCACCTCACCTTGAATCAAAAAAAAGCGATAAAGTCACTGACGATAAGAAACAATGCAAAGAAAGTGAAAAATAAGGCTTTTGCAACTATTGATGTTAATGATTTAGGGGAAGACACTAGCAACTCAGATGAAACAGAGCACGCATCTCCAAAAAGATAACGAAACCCACCAGCATGGATGGCTGAATATGAAACACGAGAAGGACTACCGGAAATAGAAAATGAAGCTGGATATGTGTTTTTTGTTAATAGTGACGACCCTTCAACTTATATGGAAGCAGCAAATAAAAAAAGAAATGGTGTGATGCAATGGATTCATAGCTGCAATCAATTATCAAAAATAGCACATAGAAGCTTGAAAGTCTACGTGTTGGTGCAAAAGTGATTGGTTTAAAGTGGATTTTCAAAACAAGGCTGGCGGAAGATGGCAGTCTCGATAAATGCAAAGCAAGGTTGGTTGCGAAGGGATACTCAAAAATGCAAGATATTGATTTTGATGAAGTCTATGCTCTGGTAGTTCTTTGGGATCTTGTTCGGATTATGTTAGAAGTGGATGCACATAATGGATGGATCGTTAACCAATTGGACGTAAAGTTTGCATTTTTATATGGAGAGTTAAAAGAGACCGTTTATGTTGAGCAGTCGGAGGAATATGTGAAAGTAGGCAGCAAAGACAAAGTTTACCGACTCAAGAAGGCGTTATACGGATTGAAACAAGCTCCCTGAACTTGGTACTTTAGAATAAAATTATACTTCGAGCAAGAATGATTCACTAGCAACAAGAAGGATTCACTAGCAGCAATCAATATCACAGTATACTCATCAAAGTTGGTGACAAGAAAATTATTTTGGTAGGCCTCTATGTTGACGATCTCATTTAAGGGACGTATTGGAAAGATTCAGTATGTGGAATTCCAACTCCGTAAAAAATCCTATTGTTCCTGGTACTAAACTATCAAAATGCAGCAAAGGAAAAAAAGGTTGATATCATAACATTCAAACAGTTTGTGGAATGTCTTATGTATCTTACATTCACTTGACCGGACAGGCGGACATTAGGGGTGGGCATAACCCGATCCGATCCGATCCTAAAACCCGACCCAAATCGAGTTGTTCGGATCGGGTCCACCCAAGCTACAGTTTTTTTCCGGCCAGGTATGGGTTATTTAATACCAAAATAAACAATTGTTTAAGAGACGGTTCGAACCCTCGACATCCAAAACTCAGCATAACCCACTTCCACTACGCCACTCGCTTCTTTGTCTATGCTTGATAAATATTATTTAGTCATTTATTTAGTTTTGTTCAAGTTTAAACCTTTTTTGTGGTAGAGAATGTAATTAAAAAAGTTTTTTACGAAAATTCAGATTGTCTTTTAAATTTATTCAGTTTTTTTATTAAAAACAGATTTTTTTTATTATTTTTTTCAAATATATTTTGATCGGGTCGGGTATGGACGGGTTTGGGTTCATTGTAAATTTATCCGTTGGGTTCGGGTTCGAAAGATAAACCCGAAGAATTTTTCGGGTCAGGTACGGATTCGGCCGAACCTGTCCATACCCGACCCGTGCACACCCCTAGCGGACATCATATTCAGTGTTTGCCTCATTAGCCGATACATGTCGGAGCCATCTAAGGAGCATTGGCAATCTGCCAAACATGTATTGAGGTATTTGAGAGGAACACATGATCATAGGAATTCAATTGGAAAGACATGTTGAAATTAGTGATTTGATAATTGAGTATAAATGGAGCCGTAAGTAATGGTGACTATTAGCATAAGCTGAAAACTAATGAAAATTCTTATCTTGTGCCCTAATCTCTTTGCTCTCTGTTCATCTTCGATTCTCTTCTTCGATCATCTTCCTTGTCTTCGTTCTCTAATTCCTTCTCTCATTTTCTAGTTTCTATTAGATGGTTCCAGTTTAGGGGAAGAAATGTTGAAGCAGTTCAAGTCAATTTACTTGCTTTTGAATGAGTTTTATTTTCAGTTAACAATATGTCCACGTCGTGAGGTAGTAGAGTAGTGGAAAGTATTTCCTGTTTTTTCTCTATTAGTTAAACATCAAGTTGTAAAGGGCTGACTATAAAGCCTGCATTTGCTTCAATTATCAAATAAGGACTTTTCACTAAAGTCTGTTGTGCTGATACGTAGACCCGGCTAAACAATCCATTACCCGTTATCCGCTCGTCACCCGCCCATAAAAAACCCGCCCGACACCCGCCCATTTACATAAATGGATAAATATAACCCATTACTCGTTAAGATCCATTTATAACCGGATATCCATTAGCATCCATTAACACCCGTTAAACATTTACCCATTAATTAATAAATTATTTTTATTGGATCGTCAATTTTATGAAATTGAGATATTATGTGTTTTTCGAATTTAAGCAATGATTTTATGGAGTATTTGTTATCACAAATTTATTTGGTGTTAAAATTATTTTTGTTTATTTATTTTCAACTAAAACAAACCGTTCAATAAATTGTAATTAAATTAGGATTTTAAAATTAAATAAAAATGAAATATATATTAAATATAAACAGTAAGATTTAATTAAATAATAAACAGTAAAAATTTATTATTTGAAATTAAATGATTGTTATTAAAGAAATATTTAATATGCAAAAACGGACAAAATGAAGTGGTTAAACAAGTATAAACGGGTAGTATTGGTTTAACGGGTGTTAACGGGTGTTAACGGGTGTTAACGGATAAACGGATGTTAACGGGTTAGCGGGTGTTAACGGGTTAACGAGTGTTAATGGATAAACCGTTACCCATTAATACCCGCCCATTTAACCCATTTGTCAAATGGGTCTAATGGGTGATACCCGTTTACCCATTATCCGTTTAGTACCCGCCCATTAACCACCCGACCCGCCCTATTTGACACCTCTACTGATACGAGCATAGACAGGGTAAATTGAATATTTACAATTTGCAAGGGTCTCATTAGAATTACAAATAGTTTAAGCTCTCTTCATATAAATGTCGGTGTTACAATTGTAAGGGGGCAATGAATGAAACCCTAATTTTCTTTACTCAACTCTCTGTCTCCTCTCCCCAATATCAGTCTCGTTCTCATCTCCTTCGTCCTCTAATTTCTCATCCTCTTCACCGGTGCCTTATTTGTCCGATATGAACAATCCAGTTTGTAACATGTGCACATTTGAGTGTTACTATTTTTCACATTACAACTTAGGGCTGAACATGATGATAAGTTTATTCAATAGGCTAAGGTTATTACAGGCTCCCCATAGCGAGGGTTTAATACCAGAACCAATGAGTAGACACCTTACCTTTTCAAGTTAAGTTTTATATATCCTCTTAGTTAGGGGTGTGTATGGGTCCGGTTGGGACGGATTCGGCTAAATCCATACCCGACCCAAAAAAATGTACGGGTCACCTTTTAAAATCCGAACCCGACCCAAAAATAAATGGATAACCCAAACTCGTCCATACCCGACCCGAAAAAATGTACGGGTCACCTTCTAAAATTCAAACACCCAAAAATAAATGGATCACACAAACTCGTCCATACCCGACCTGTTCCAAAAATATTTAACAAAACAATCTATTGATAAAAAATCTAAACTAGTTGAACTTGTCGAATTTTTTTTAAATAATTATAAAATTTTCTTGGTCTGGTTTCTCAAAAAATAATTATAAAATATTTTATATATTATATTAAAAATGAAAAATCATATAGTAACTAATAAATGATGAAAATAAGTCATATAATAACTCGTTTGAGTATCATATAGTCTTTATATAAGTGTGCGAGTGAAATAGTTAAGTCAAACGGATTTCAAATGCAAAATATTCAACAAATCAAGGATAATAAAAAACTTCTACAAACTTTAAAATACATATTTCAACTTGATTTTAATATGAAGACCCATAAATTGCGTGTCTCTGTCATTTGAACCCATAATGCAATGTTTAGCCCATTATAAACCATGAGATGAATATGTCACTTTCTATATATTATATATTCGTTGTTCGTGATGTACGTGTAATTTTTTTCTAACCCCTCTTTTGCGAGATCCTGGAATTGCGACTGACCTCTTGGTCGCATACGAAATCTCGCGGATGAGTGTTATAAGCGAATAGTTTAATAAATTGAATTTTTTATGATATCTTCTTTGTATTTTCCACATATTATTAGAAAAAACTATAGTAGTAAATTTTGGCCCACCCTCATATTTGCTCCTTGCTCCGCCACTGCTCATGATTAATGAATGAAATAAACTCATAGAAGACGAAAGTGAGTTTTGATTTTTTTAGCTGTAAAATCGTTAATATAGTTAACTACCGATAATATAACATATTAGAAATTTAAGTGGATTGGAGAAAGTGTAACCCGACGGTGAACCCACCCGTCCGTTATTCCTCAGATTCGCGGGTTGACCCGACCCAAACACTTGATTCAGTTTGGGTTTGCGGTTTGATCGGGTCATGCACACCCCTACTCTCAGTTGTTCAATTTTTTGAGGGGGTATAAGACACTGATAAGTATCTCTTAATCCTTTTTTAGCACAAAATATTAAAAATAGCTTATTAATAAATTCAAATCTACTGTCAGTTCTTAGTCTTTTTTTCTTTTTCACCAGTTTAATTTTTTTAATGTCTAAAGGAATTAAAAGCTTCATCTTTGGCTCTCACGAGACAATCCATACCTTTGTTGAGAATTGATCAAAAACGGAGAGAAAATAATTTTTTCCTCCTATGGTTTGAATCTGAGCATGTCCCCAGAGATCAGCAGGTACATTTTTAAAAGAAAGTTATGTCACTAGGTATGCAATCTTTCAGACACGAATTATATAGATGATTCAGTCCATTACTTCCTATATGTCCTAATCTAGCATGCTACAAGATTCAAATATTGCAGACATAACATGAATTTCAAGTAAGGCTATAACATGATACAAGCCATTTTAATTTAGGGGTAATTGCAGTAAACCACCATTATAATACCCCGTTTTGCAGTAAAACACCATTTTAACAGCTAATTACGATATGAATATATTATAATAGCTTCGTTATCAAAAACCACCATTGACACTATTCCGTTAAAACTTCTGTTAATTGCGTGTACACGGGGAAATAAAATATTATTTATTATTTAAATTATTTACCGAAAACCACTATTATAATCACAGTTTTACGAAAAACCAACATTTTAATAATTTATTATCAGAATACTACCAATTGCGCTGTTCATGCTAGATCAGAGGCTCATATGATAATTTTACTTGTTAATGAAGAAAATAGTGTTAGAAAATGCAAAAGGAAACTCTTATTTGAGAGTTTATTATCAATGTTTAATGATTATCGACTGCACGGTTCAAATAAATAATTTTCTCATTTTCTCATTTTATCTTATGAAATATGATTTATTATATCACTACTTTTAAACTCTAATTGTTTTTCTATATTGATCTTAAAGATCGACTCTGAGCTAAAATATAACAGCTTCTCACCACACCCGTAACTGCAAATATGTTTCCATTAGGTTTCGTGTCTAGTATGGATTATAAATCAATAAACGAATACTGTCTTACTAATCAAAGATAGCCACAATCATAGCCTCAACCTCATTCCCTAGCGTTACCTATATATTCAGATGGTGGTTCTTGATAATTGGGATATTATAATAGAGTCATTTTGTAATTGTTTGTTTTAATGGTGGTTTTCTGCAAAACAAGATATTATAATGGTGGTTTTTTGAAATTATCCGAATTAAAGTTATATACCCACGCGCCATATGGCGCGTGTTTTACAATTTCTAACAGAGTTGTGAAAATGGTGGTTTTTTTGGTAACGGAGATAATATAATATACTCATTTCGCAATTAGTTGTTAAAATGGTGGTTTACTGCAAAAAGGGTATTATAATGGTGATTTACTACAATTACTCCTTAATGCAACTAAACCAGCAGCTTTATCTTTTCTTTTTATTACGTTTATTATCCCAGTGACCTTACGTTCCACAATAATAACAATTTCCAGTGGAATCAGGTAATTAGTTAACTCCAATGTATTTTAACATTGTCTTAATAGTGTTGAACTGAAATGGTATGGCATTCAAAAGAACTACACCATGCTGGGTTAATTGAATATGCTCATCACCTCTCTTAAGTTCTTCAACTAGTTTCAAAAAGATATCAAATTATCTGGCAGAGACAGATTTACATCCAATTTAAAGTTAAAGGATATACCAACAACTTCACCAGTATTAGGCACACTAATAGAAAAATAAATGGAGTCTAATTTATTTCATGCCTTCTTTGAATCATCGATATTCATTACCTGCTTTACAACTTCATCAGTTAACCTCATCATGATTTCAGTTAAGACCAAGTTTGAGTCTGCTTCCCATTGCATTAATGGTAGCAGGCCACTCCTTAGTAACAACTTGGTCACACTTCTCTTTGTCCAGTATCAACATCATCTTATATCAACCAATATGCAGGGTCGTTTTGTTTCGCTGCAGAGTCGCTGTGGTTCGCTGTGGTCTGCAGGGTCGCTGTCGTTCGCCAGTTGTTGGGTGTTCGCTGTCCGACGCTGTGCTTTCCGTTGGAGCTGCGGTGGTTCTGGGTGTTTGGTTTCCACCCCGACGGTGTTCTAGCTGGTGCTGATGTGGGTTTCGTCTCACCTGAGTATTGGTTGGTGTTCGCTCGGTTTTTTTTAAAAAAAAATTGGTCATGGAATGGACAACCCCCATTCTCAAGCCAATTAAATTATTCTCCTCTAACCTACCCCGCAGAACCCCTGTCCTGCCCCCATGAGGAATCGAACCCGGGTTGGCTCCAGTGGTGGCCACTTTTGGCTCCGGCTCTTACCAACTGAGCTAACCCCTGTTGGGTGTGGCGTTTTGCACGGCGGTTCTTGCTGTCCTGGCTTGTGCCGTTGTTGCTGTTTTTGTACGCTATTTTCGCGAGCTATCTGATGTCGCCGTCATCTTCTTCTCTGCTGGTCGGGAGTGGGTTGTTCTGCTCATTATCGTCAGGTTAGGGACGGTGGCGCCGTCTTCGGTTGCAATGCGGTTGTCCTTTCCTCTCTTCTTGCCACGTGTTCCAGCTTTCGTGGCTGGTTTCGATGCTGCCACTTCATGGTCTTGAGGTTTATCAATTTTCATGCACGTGTCCAACGTGATGACGCAGCACAACAAGTTGAGGTTTATCAATCATCTCCCACGTGTCCCTTGGCTTGGATTATTTCAACACGTGTCCACGTATGATGGTTTTTGGCCCATGTCTCATGGGCCTCATCTGGGCCGTCCAAGACTTGAAGTGAAAGCCTTTAACAGTAGATAGTTCAGACAAAATTAGACCATATTTGATCTTCGTCCGAGAATATCTATTTCGATATCCATGGTCTTCATCATTTTATTATCACAGCGTTCTCGGCAGCTGATACTTATGGTCGGACTTTTAATTTCCGTTACATTTTTTATCCACAATTCTTGTACTGATCGAGGCAAAGTACTCGGTTTAGTTCTTAGTTTGTCTTTTCATTATATTTAGACTAGACTGAGTAGACTAACTTCTGTTAGCCTTTTAAGTCCTCTTATTGTACTTTTAGCCTTTGGCCTTGAATCAAAAAAAAACATCATCTTATATGGAAAGTCAACTATGTCATCAAAAGGCATGAGCATAACAATGTCAGCCATATTTCTGAGATCAAAAGAAAGGATAGAAAGATCAAGTGAAATGTGAGAACCAAAAATACAACAATAATCCCAAGATTAGTCAATAGGCTAGTTAAACTTGTTCTAATCACTTGTAACACTTAAAGCATGCAATAAACAATTAATATCTTAACAAGAAATGTATTAACCCCTCTGTTATCAATTTGTTATTACGAATAAAATCTTCTTTCGCTCGCTTGAGTTTTTCTGAACTCTATAATCCTAATACCCATTACAATGAAATCACCTGGCACAAGGTCCATTAATGTCTTTAAGATCAAGCCACAGTTCAACACTAGATCATTTGCAGTTAAGGACAATTGTTTACTGCATCAATTCCCAATTCCCATTGTCTTAAACAAGAATAATAATATCATTTGAGATGACTGAAGGCTGGTTTATTGTTCTTATAACCATCTCCATGCCAGTCTCACTGTTCATGGCTGGAACTCCATAATGCACCTCCAATGCAATTATAAAGACGAAAAAGTTCCGGAAATTCGGCAAGGTCACCTGCAAAACTCATTTGTTGGTTCCTTGACTCTTGAGAATGACAGCAAGTTACTTTCTATAATATCTATATAATTTTACGCATTTTAATCAATGTTCCCTTCTGCAGATGATGTAATGACTACCAAAAGATAAAATTAACATATCAATACACTAATATCCGATCATAATCGGAGTTGTGAAGGTTGCTAGTTACGGTGGCTATTGTGCGGATACTTGAGTGGGAAAGATATGGGAGCTGAAGGAACCCATTTTTGTTGCGGTGAGCATTCCCATCCATTTTCCTTGCTGCATATTACTGTGAAGTGTTTAGGGCTCCATGTCTCTCCTTTTCTTTTCCTTTCTTTTGCAAGTTCCCTTTCTTTTTCTTCAATGTCTCTCTTTGCTTCTTTTGCTTTCTCCCATTCTTTATTCTTAATACCCTGGCTCACCTCACCCCATACCCGAGCAGATTCACTCTCTGATACTTCCTGAAAGTTCAAAAATTAAATAAGATCATATACATTATGGAACACCAAAACAGCTAGAACTGGTGTTTTCAGATAATTGTACTGCTATTAAAACTGGGATTGGAAAACTTTTGTTTCCGTTTTGAGGTTACATTAAAAGATGTTGTAATGGTTTTTTATACAGAACGCTGATTGTGAAAGGTCCGTGGAAAATAAACGCAAGAATACCTTAGGATGCTGAACAATGGGAGTTTTCAGCCCTGCTATGGATTCCTTTGCGTCGTATATAATCTTTTGCTTTCCATCAGCAACATTTTTCATCGAGACAGTTCTGCACACAGGGAGGAAAGTTGATTATTTTCAAAAAAATTCAAGGAAATCATGAAAGAAGTAGTTAAGAAGGTATGTAACATTTTGACACACCTGTCCCAGTGGCCATTGATCTCGCATATAGTCTTCAAAGACGATGACTCAAAGATCTTCCCTTTGATCATCTTTTGATTTTCTTTGCGTGTAAAAAATGAGCTGCCTTTGAAAGTGAATTCTGCTTCAAGGCCAGATGCTGGGCATCTGACTCTCACTGTCCCAACCCACTCCACATTGGGAACTGGCAGAAACTTGATTGATAGTTTTGGACTGTTCAGTATATAGCTTTCACCATGGTTTAAGAGGTTTAATATCCTTTTCCCTTTAGGCTCAGCCTCTATAGAAGTACCTGATCGAATGAAATGTTTTTAGAATAGAAAAGAGGATCACCATCAAGAAAACAAAGGAAAAACAATTATCAAAGTTGGCATCTAAGGAAGTTTATACTCACGGAAGTACAATGAGAGAAATTACCATAGAACTTGGGAACTTGATGTTCGCAAATTATCACTTCAATATTTGCTTTCTCATCTGTAGCGTGCAAAGCAGATACAGGTGGGTGATGAGATACCTGTGGAATATGAGTGTGTAACATGAGAATTCCATAATGGTATATTTGTTGCATATAAGAGGTGGATGGAGTTACAAACCTGCTCAACTAGCACATTCAGAGACCCTCTCGAACCGTGATGGGTCTCTCCAAGAATAGGATTGAAAGGAGCAAACCCAAACATCAGTGGACGTGCATTCGATATACTCCATGCCACAACTGATGCTATCCTGTCAAGTGGAGTTAATCCATCGCTACACTGGCGCAACAGGTCATTGCCAACACAGTAAATTCCTTCACCATAGCACTGAAGTTGAGACTTGGGTATGTTAAATTGTGGAGGCAGCTGAAGCAGTAGAAATACATTTCATTAAACGTGAACACTTGTATACTAATCAGATGACACACAGAATAAAAACATAGCATCATCCATTCAACAATAAATAATCTGATAGTGATATTCAACTCAGGGGTGAATTTTTGTCCTTGGAAATTTATAATAACTTTGACATTAGGTTGAATTTGGCAGTTAAAAGTATGATTGTCATTTAATAGATGGGGTTACTCATTGCTAAAACTCACTTTCATTCACACAAAATATTTTTCCTAAAATATAAGATTATTTGAACCTGTGATTGATTCATTATTAAATACTATTGTGGTCCTATAGACCTTTATCAACTGCTCTAGGCCTCTCCAATGGGCCGGGTCGGGCCAACCCGACCCTAAGTCGGGTAGGGTCGGGTCGGGTTTATTGACAAATAATGAGCCCTATGTGTACTATGCGGGCCGGGCCGGGTCGGGCTCGGGTTTATAGTTCCAAACCCTAGGGTCGAGAATGACCCTATTAATAAGGGCCGGGTCGGGCCGGGTCGGGCTAGACCCTATGTATCGTAAGATATATGTTAAATTTCGAGCTCAAAATAGCCCAACGTTGATGTATGAACATTAGCCGAATTGGGTTGTATATTTATACAAAATTCGCTACTCATTCCTTCCAGAAATTCCGATGTGGGATAGGAATCCGCGGACCCTGAAGGATTATTTACGCGGACCCTTAAGAAGTAATTTAATTCTTAAGGGTCCGCGTAAAAAATCCTTAAGGGTCCGCGGATTACTCTTAGCAATTTCCGGTGTGGGATTGTGGTCCGCGGACCCTTAAGGATTATTTCCGCGGACCCTTAAGCATTAATTTAATTCTTAAGGGTCCGCGGAAATAATCCTTAAGGGTCCGCGGACCACAATCCCACACCGGAAATTGCTGGAAGGAATGAGTTGCGAAGTTGTATAAATATACAACCCAATTCAGCTAAATTGCACACTTCGAGTTGGTCTATATGACTAAATGTGAAGTGTAATTTGAGGCTCCTTTGAGCTAAAATTTGAGATCATTTGAGTTTAATTGAGTTTGATTATTCAAGCTCTTAAACTGATTTGAGCTTAATAATCTGAGCTTATATGAGCTTGGTATATATATGAGCTTGTATGAGCTAATAATAAGTGTCGGGCTCACGGGTCGGGCTCACGGGTCGGGCTAACTCGGGCCGGGTTTTTGTTAGGGTCGGGTTTTAAAATCGAAGCCCTAACCCTACCCTTCTATAGTCGGGCTAGGGTCGTGTCGGGTCATAAGTCGGGCTCGGGTCGGGCTCGGGTCAGTCGGGTCAGTCGGGCCAGACCGGGCTTTCTTGACCCGCGGGTCAAATGTTGACCCCTAAACTGCTCCAACATTTTACATCAGCACCAGTTCCACATATATAATATCTATCTGTTTCAATAACTAGCAGCACATAGCAAACAGGTAAATAGATACCTGAAAGCTAGTCAGATCAGATCCTGGACCGACGTTTTTAAAGAGACTAAATACACGCTGCAGAAGATTTGGAGCACCCCCACTCGAATTTGTTGAGTATTCTCCATCAAGAGCAAGCGGGGAAGACAAGACAATGATTCTCTCGGTATCATCCTTGTTTTCAACCTTACCTAGTTGGACCTGCGCACAAAACAAATTCATCACCTTATTACTAATTTCACTCACATCAGCGAATCATTCAAAGAAATATTCCTTCCTTTCATCAGAAGAAAAAACAAAACATAAACAATAGGTAGGAATTTCAACTTTCCCACCCCCACCAAAATTTATAATGCATAACCTAAAGCAAATTGGTTTCACATTATCAGTCACAAAAGTGCAAAACTGCAAACACAAGAAAGCCAGCACGCACGCTCCATTTGAAATCAAATGTTAAATATACAAATATCTAAATCTCGAACTTATCTGAGTTTACAATACGAGCGACTATTTCAGTTTTATGATTTTCAAATGAAAATACTGCAAATCATCTTAACAACGCGTTCCACCGGAAATAATCTACACGTGATTTATACAATAAATACTTCAGCTTCTGTCGAACTAAAATTTGTAAAAAGAAGAAACAAGCAATGAATGAATGAACATCGGCAAATGCACGAATTTCTATGCAAATGAAATCAGAAAGTAACGAAATGGAAGCAGAGTATGACAGCCAGGATAACATTTATAATAATGGCGTGGCGGGAAATCACGTCGGTAAGTGAACGGAAGAAGAAGAAGAAGAAGTAGAAAAACGCACCATGGGATTGGATGACGGCGACGATAAAATTAACTGGAGGGAGAGAAAATGGCGTCTCGAAATGAAGAATGTGTGTTGATCTAAGGGCGTGTTTATATACAAGTATAAAATATTCCTATTAAATACACACGAAAACTTTTAATTGATTTACTTATTTTTTGTCTGTTTTTTTTTGCAGTCATTATACAATCTAATTAGGGGTATTTTGATAAATTCAATAGAGTTATTAAAATAACTCTACGCTTGTGGCTCATCCACCACTTGATGTCAGAGGTTGCAATCCGGAAGTTTTGTAAGTACCGATTCTCGGAGCTCATTGCTCGTGTTAAAATATTTGTATCATATTTTTGAGCAAGAATGATTTGGATTTTGTATTGAGTAGGATAATTTCGTACAAGTTATATCCTGAGCATGAACCGTCATCGGTTCAAAATATAGATATCATGATGTATGAGTAATTCATAGTGATCAAGAACAACCATGTGAATTAAAAACTATCGGGGCTTTCTCTCTCTTCGTTGAGAAAGCTCTTGCTTCTCTCTAGCTTTTTAGCTGAGAGAATTTTTGGAAACCTTTATCTTTATGAAGAAATTTCTCTACTTCTCAAGTAAAGTTATGAGAATTCTTTCATATTGTTTTACGTCCGTTTGAAACGTCCCGACCATTACCTCTTCTGCGTTGTCGGCGATTTTCCAAAGCGTGAGAGTTGGTTTGCTATTTTGGCTGCAGCTGCCTGCTTGTCAACCGGTTTTGCCGAATTTACACCTAGCTGCATGCTTCAGCTTAGCTGGTTGTCTCACTTTTAGTTTCTTCGTATTTTTATTTTCACGTTTAATGTCTCATTTTGGTTAGCTCGTTATAGGATTTTTCGATTATAGCGTAGTACTGAGTGAGGCAAATGACTCGATTTCTTAGCATTATTGTCGAATTTTTTCTGTTATTTCGAGTCAGGCTAAATTTTATTTAGTTTTTTAAGTCCTCGTATGTACTCTTTGGACAATTGCCCTTTTCAATAAAAAAAAAAACAACCATGTGAATTTGCATGTTTTCTCGTTTAGGATTTGGGGTTAAATTTTTATAGAAGAGGACTCATGCTTTGCAGATAACCTTTCGTAGTACTTTAGATCAAATGCATGTTTTTACAAAGAACACTTTTACAGAACGTTTTCTATCTGTCACCACTTAATTACCCATTTCAGTACAGATCTGGAGTTAAGCAATTCCTCTATAAAATAATGCTCTTAAAACCAAAATTTAGTTTCACGGACTGCACAAGTTAACTGTTGCGGATTCATTGAATAATATAAGCAGCATATACTTGAATGATATATGCTTGTACACTTGACTGAAATCAATCAAATGATTGATGGAATAATAATACATGCTATGTGTAGTGTAGGTGAAGTGCAACCTTGGCTTCACGTGAACCATGTAATCATCAGCTGGTTATTAGAGCACAAACGTAATCAGTTTTAGTACGGTGTGTGTGTAATATCTTCTAGACCTACAAATACAACCAGCATTTAAGTAGCAACTTGATCCCTCGAGCAGCTACTGGACTTAGTTGATTGTGTAAAAATGTAATGAATACATTACCTTGGATAAGCTACACGACCAGGTCGAAATGTTGAACTAAGGAAACCGTGTCAGCCAACCAACCACATTTGTAACTCATTAATATCCTCTGTTGCAGGCAACCCATGAAACCTTCATATTAGGTTCTGACACATTCAGATGAAGTTTCCTGAATCCAAGGTCATTCAGTCCTCTGATACGGTGCTAGCAAAAGACGGTTCTCAAAAGTGGAAATAGATCAAGTGATTATGAGGGAGTTGCTTCAATAAGGTCCATTTCATGACCCTTTGTACTGACCGTCTGTGTTGCTAAGTGCAATGTGTGCAGCAAATGTTGTCTCTAGGTCAAGACAATGGAATATCAATCACACGAAGCATGATATGTAAATGTCTGAGACTTTTTAGTAGCTAAATAACACACAAAAATCAAGATTCGAACTCAAGAGGCTCCGTCATAAAATTTGAGGTACTATAAAAAGTCAACTTGACACAATAAAAGTTTCATATTTGTGGACTGGGTTCATATCATCCAGACTTGAATGCCATACATTAGCTTATCGTTCTGATTGAAGGACAGAAAAGAGCCTAAAAATGTCCTTGATCAACACACTTTTAATAACCAATATAACAATCAAATCCCAACAATAGACCGACTGCTTCACCTAGAATCCAACTTTACCTATAATCAGTATTTAGAAAACTGGCACTACATCAGCAACCAGCTTTGAGAAAAACAGTATACAGTGGGATAGAAATGTAGCATAATTTGATTATTAGGGAACGAACAAGAAATTTTACGATAACAAAGCCGCTTAAGAATACAATGACGCAGGTAAAAATTTCAGAAAATACTCTTTCTAGAATATATTTTCCTTTTATTGCTGCTCACCTCCTTCCTCTGACTCGCCACTTGCTCCACCTGAAATATTTAATTATTTACAAAACAAAACAAGTGCTGATAGTCCATTCATGGGAAGATTGAGCATAATTTTAAACCATCAGGTAGGGATTCTTCTCGCATTACCTTCACCATTACCAGGAGCGTAAGGAGACTTCCTGTATCTAGTTGGCTGCTGAGTGGGCTACATTAAAAGGCAAAAACACAATATGAGAAACTTGACTGCTAGTTTTAATATATCACAGGCAATCGGATTTGACTGAATTTTACAAGAGAGAGTATGGGACATGATTTATAATATCATAGCTTGTTGACAAGGCAAATGAAGATCTATTGATGATTTTTGTAGGAAGCAACTTTTGGAGAACAAATCGATCTCAGTAATGTATCTACCATAGGAACAGTTTTCCAAATGCATACTGAGACTGCTTCTTACAAATTATTATATTAGTGCCCTCATAAGATCTCAATGGCGAATGTTGTGAACCAGTAAGGACTAAAAATCATTTTAACAAGCAAGAAACAAACAGCTACACTAAGTGAAACCTAAAGGAGATACCTGCAACTTGGGCCGCAGCGCTTCAAGTGGCCCCTTAGGCTTCTCAGTACCTTTTTGCTATATCAAGCAAAACCAATTGAAGTAAGAGCCAAACTGAAGTTCAAATTTTATTAAAACTCAAACACGGAAATTCAAAGAAATGCCAGCCTACCTTCCCGAGAGCCCAGTCCGCAGAGTCGAAATAAGCACGCTCATGGTCCTGCACACCAAATGAAAATTTTCAAAAATAAACACAAGAAACTGAAAAAGAAGTCTAGCTTCATCACTGATCACACTGCATCAACAACTCGACACCAATTTCAAAAAAACTAAAACTACCTTCGAAATGAGTGGAGGTTTCCTAGGAACCAGGCCGTATTTTTTCTTCAATACTTCCTCCTATTAAAAACCACACAACACCACAACAGTCAGGAGTCAAGACCAATCAGCCACTAAAACAGTAAATGCACACTACACTATAACAAAGCATATACACCTCCTGTTGAGGTGAAGGCATTGCTGTCTCAGCCTGATGCTCTGCTTCATCCTCCATATCTGAATTCAAAACTCAATTACACCGAATCAATAAGAATCGTATAATTTCAATGTAAATACAAATCGATTCAAAGAGAGATTAGCAGAACACAACACATTTTCAATACAAAACAGAACCGATCGATCAAAGATTGAATTAACGGGATGGAGTGAAGCAATTGATTGATCGGAGATCGGAATCGAGAGTTGGTTACCTGCGTTTTCGTCCGGCGAGTAGTCCTGGTGGATCGCGTGCAGAGATGAGATTGAGAGAGGATGAGAAGATTGAGCTCGTAGTGGGCCGGCCCATTACGTGTTTTGTTTGACAGGAATCAACTATGCTGAAAGTATAGAAATGTCTAGATAGGGGTCGTCGTGTAATTAAATTGGACTCGTTTAGTGGGCCCATATGGCGGAATCGATCGTCAATAGAGAGAGATTAGGGTTTGTTCGATCGGAATCGGAGCAGAAAGTGAAGGCGAGAAATGGCGATGAGGGGATTCTACGAAGGGATAAAGAGCATGAAGGTGAGGGAACTGCCGGCTTATCTGAAGGAGAAATTCACTATCGGTTATGTGAAATCGTCGATCGAAAGAGGATTGGACAACTATCACGCCAAGTACATCCAGACCAGCTCCGTTGATCCATTGCTTCATGTTTGTTTTGGAGGAATGGCTTTGTCATATCTGATTGCCCTTCCTGAGGAACGTCGTCATTTGGAGCACGCCAAGCAGCACGGCGCCCATTGATCCGCTTCATGCTGGTATATAAATTTTTTGTTTTTATTGGATTTGTGATCTTTGATAGAATTGTTGTTAATTGATTAATGAAATCTAGTCTGGTCGTAGTGAGTTTGACTTAAAAATAAAGCACCTTTTTTTCCGAGAAATGGGATATAGATTGTTATGTTACTTATGGTTGCAGGTGTTAGTTGAGTGTGCCAGTTTCAGTATGTAGATTCTAGATTTATTCAACGAATGCTAATTTTTGTGCCTGTAATGACAATTATCGTTCTGGCAGAGAAAACTATATAGAGTTATGGATGGATGTGTGTCTTAATTTTAGTACTTGGCATTGGAGAATATATTGTGGATGTGTTTGTGTACTCAATGATTTGCTCTTGGTTTTGGTCGAAATAAGAACTTCGTGAACTTTAATTGATTTGGGATTTGGGTTGCCTATATTTGTACACCATCACATCGTGCTCATGAATTTTTCTGTTTCTGCAGGTTTGAATAATTACCATTGGAAATGACTTGTCTGCTGCAAGTCTGCCCTTTTTCAACCACAAAACTTCAAACGTTCATCTGATATTCTGATGCTTGTGCAACAGTATTCTAATAATTGTTACACTGATATCATTCCTTTGTTTGCAACGAATTCAAAGTCTGAGTTTGTGTTTTGCTTCCATCCCAGATTCTCGGTACATTTTATGCTTCTTGTCATTCCTCTAAATAACAAATACTTTTTGTCAGTTGTTAAGACAATTTTCACAGCCAAAGGAATCAGGATTAGTTGGCAATTTTTACGGGCATTTTGCCTTGAAGGTATCCAGATCTTGGCAAAAGAGTTTTGGAATAGTGTAAAACTGAATTAAAACTGAGATTAGCAAGTAACACAGGAGACGCTAAGTTTTGTAAAACAGCAGAGAAAGGATGAGCTCGCTAAGTTCCTACGTCATTCAGATTAGGAAGGGATCTTGTTGTAGCAGCTCCCTAAGATTTGTCACTACCTCCTTAGTTACTTTTCTAGGCACTCTTCTGAGGTCTACAAGTGGCCAAGGAAAGAATTGCACCATAAAAAGGGTAAAATGATTTTCAGTGAAAGATTTAGCAGATAAAAAATGAAAACTAAGAGTGCTTAGGACATTAGAAATGAAAAAATAGGAATGCTTTGCCACTGAAAGGCTTTAGTGGTTGCAAGAAAATAGGAATACTTTCTAAGTATTTAGCTCATCAAACCAGAAGGCAAACCTTTTTTATTTATAAAAAAATTAATTTTTAAGTCGCTCAAGGACTGGACAGATCCCAAATTCAAGGCGTAGATGCATTCAGGAGGGTTTGAACCACCAAGCTCTGAAACTAAAGACTGATGAGTCACCGCTAGGCCGCTACTCCTTGTGCAACCTGTCCAGCATTGAATTTTAATAGAAAAGAAATATACAATTTGATTTCAAATACACTAACTAATTATAAAACACGTTTGGACTGATCTATACAACCATTTAAGTTCGTCCAGAGTCAAGAAAGCGCAACTCCTTCATCCTTCTTTGTCCTCCATTTTGGTTTGCACATGATACAAGTATCCCATGATCAGTTCATAGTCGAGGCTCGTAAAGGTGAAGCAAAAAGGAATTAAAATGCACATGCTTCAGTTTACCAGGGATCTTCAATCATGCCAAATTTAGGTATGTCAAAGCCCTAAAACGTAACTCAAGTGATAAGAATGGAAGTTGCGCAAAATCTTGGATATCGTCTATACGATTTATGAGCTCCACTCTGGTAATGGATAAGCTGAAAATTAATGAAAATACTTCATCTCTTTGTGCTCTAATCGCTTTCTCTTCGGATCACTTCCAGCTTCGTTCATCTCATCTTCTCCGATCTCGTCTGTTCATATCTCTTCTTCAATTCAGTTCCTATCAATTGGGCTTTCATTACCTCTCAAATTCAATCTATGGCTTACTTTGGTTCGTTACCCCTCGTACTTTGATTCGGAAATTGAACTATGTTATTTCAATGGTGAGCATATCGATGGCTGGTTAGTACAATTTGAACAATTCTTCAGCCGATTCCGGACTATAGAACATCAGAAGCTAGAAGTTGCAACTTCATACCTAGCGGGTGAAGCGATTGTGTGCTTTCATCAATGATGTGGTGGCGTTGGTTTCAAGCTGGAACTTGGGAGATTCATTGCAACTCGACATTTGGTTTTGTGCAAACTTTATTAAGTTAGCGCTCTCTTCAATTCAAGGATATAAGCGTATCTATCTGGCAGGATAACGAAGTTGTGTAAGTATTGTATTGAATTTGTAGATGCTTGTAGTTGTGGGGTATGAGGTTGCAGTACCATTATCTACTCAAACATCTATTTGGAGTCAATATTTTCATCTCGGTAAAATAAGACGGTGTTGCTCAATAATTCAACTTGCACTGCCGAAAGTATAGAATTCGTTAAGAGTGTGATACAAACTGATATGAGTTGAGATGAAAAGTAGATGGGATATAGTTGAAGATGAGAAGGGAGTTAAGATGAAGGGAAGGGGAAGGGATTCGAGAAGGACAATAAGAAAATTAGGGTTTCATTTCGTGATAAGAGTTTGTGAGCTACAACTTTGGCTTATATACTTATTCCATACAATTAATAAAACCTACTTAAATTAATAAATCTAATTATTAATAAGACTAGATTATATAATGCCGTATCATTCCACCCTCCTTAAATTTAACCTTGTCCTCAAGGTCAAGTAGTTCCGGAGGTCTTGGGGTACGGTGGAAAACCAGATCAAGAAATATTGTAGGAAGTTCCAAATGTCATTTGCAAAAGGTAGAATATCAGTTACATTGCTCCACATATTCTCAATGCTCAAACTCAATTATTGTCACTGTATGCGTCTTGTAACCAATTGCAACCAAAGTTGCATATTCAAAGTGATTAGCATAAAGTACTATTAATACAACTTCCTTTTTCACTCAATTTGTACAACCTCGCCGAACATGCAGAGCTCCATTGACGGCCATTCTTGTATAACTATTCATCTCATATATTAGAGACAAATACTTCCCACCAGCCCTTAACATGTCCCTCCCATTGAGGTCAAAAGACTTGATACAATACTCATCAAGTACATTAAAAGAGTCTGACTTCCGACTGTTAACAACACCCTGTGATTCATGTCTAGTCATCAAATTTATATTATTGTTTAACTTCATGTTCTTGTTCCTTCCTGCCACAAAAACATGCTGCCTAGTAAAAGAATTCAACATATCTAAGACTACCTTACTACCGTCACCCTTCCGAACTTGTTGTGGTCTATTATGATGAGTATACTGAATCCCAAAACTACACAATGCCAATGCTTCCGCATTATATATCGGCACTCCTTAACAATACTCTAATAGAAAAAGAGTTGTATTCCTTTTTAAAGCCATCACAAATTTAAGTTCACAAAACTTGCTTGCACAATTTATGAAAATCGTTACCTTGATATCTTTGTCGTCTTTTTTTTTAAAAGGGATTATCGGAATTCACTCCTACCCCATGACTCGAACTCGAGACCTATTGGCTCAGGTAGTGGGTGCCTAACCACTAGGCCAACACAACATGGTCAATTATTAATATATTTAGCAAAAATATTGTATCGTACTTACTCAAAGTGTCAAAGCCGTTAGGAGGTTTAGCTGGCGGTTTTGTGTATAACACATTAACTCCATGAGGCTTGGTGTGATCAAGTACTCCATTATGACACACATTAAGCGGCTGCGTATGACTCCCATTAAACGGTTGGAATTTTTGAGTGTCAAATCTATCTGGAAACAAAATTAAAGAATGCTGAAGAAAACAAGAATTCTAAGATCCAATCATGGCCAATTTGGTTCCACCATCACCATTACCACAACCTCCAAGTTGCTAATATTGATCAACATAGATTTGTGTCCAGCAACATAACATTCATTTTCACAAGCGAAACAATTTGGACGTTTTGTAGGTGATATCAAGTAGAATGTTATAGATTGAAACGGTTTGACGGAATGAAAACATCCAATAATTGGATCAAATAGAACTCTAAATCCACCATAATATTATAACACAACGATACTTGTGCACTCAAGAATCTATCAAGAGGTTTCATAGGTGGTTTCATATATGACTCGGTAACTTTCCAGTTCTGATATGTGGAGATCTGACTCGGTGGTGTATTTTCACAAACACTTGTAGGATAGAGTTTCACATGATCATTTAGGTCTGAATTTTCTAACTTCAAATAACCTGGTCCTTTGTCATCAACAACCTTGTTCAACACTGACATATGAGAATGAAAAGTGAAAGATGAGTTGAATGATACTATTTCGTTGTTTTCATTCAAATCCTCGGTGAAAGGTGATGCAACTTCTTCAATAATAGGCACTGGAACTTTTGCCTCCACTAATGATGAGATTTCACCAGCAGTGTTAATGTCTCATTCACAGCATGTACTTGAACTTCCTCCGCATCAGGGCATATAATGAGTAGAATCGGCTGGCAAGTGGACAACTGGTTCTCTTGCTCTCGATTAACTATATCTGATTTGCTAGAGTGAAATGCGTTTTGAAGCAACATATCCGATCACTTTTGCTCCATCTCAGCTAGCTTCTTAGCAATTGAATTCCCACTTCTGATTGTAATTTCAGGGTTTGTTCTAGAGTTTCGGGTGGCGAGAAACGATTCTTTAGATCCATAACGAAGTCTTCCCAACTAACTCTTCACCAGCTCCATAACGATTCATTGAGTTCTTCTGTTAATGTTAACAGATGTCTATTTTTGAATGAGTTTGGAAGTAAAACTCAATTTCTCTTGTTTACGGAGACTTCAATATTAGCAGAAATGGTTATAAATCTCTCTAACATACCAAAGGGACCAATATTCAAGTTGTACTTAGATGATCTTTCAATGGATTTTGACTGTGGACTGAGGAGTTTATGGGATCAGACCTTCATTATTGTTGGCAGCTGTTTTTATGTTCGTTTAGTACCAATAGATATGTGTGGATATTTCGTTAACGCGCACATCTTTTCGGTACGTGCGTATTGGGGTCAAGCTGATTTTATTATCATTTGGACATGTGATGAATTATTGATACTTCAGGCCCTTTTTAAGGATCTTCACATGACTACATTTTGGAACTCCGATCTGTTTGGCCATTTTGCCAATGCTTATATGTTAAATACTGAGGTTGATTATGAGACGGTGTTTTTGTGGTTATATAGCTTACCTACAACTTTGTTTGTTCGAAAAGAGGATTCGTATGCTACAATGGGTAAACCAAATATCAAGCTTCTTCAGCTATTAAGAAATCCTTGGAGGGATTACTATAATGAATATGTGGAATCCAATGGAGTGTGGGAGCTTGACAAGTATTATTTCAAATTTGGAATATCTCTACACTCGCAGTTAGTTGATTTTCCGTATATAAAGCCGAAGCACAAGTGCTATTGTCAAAGCTGCATATTAGATTATTGCAATAACATCTTAATCATTGTACAGAAGCTTTTTCTTTTACTTATGCTAAAGGAAGTAAAGCAAGTGTGTCATTATTGTGGTTGTTCATAGCAGGTTATTCATCGTCTACATGCAACCTTTTTGGATTTTAGGGAGTTACTCAAGGATTAATTAAAATTAGTGCAAGGTGTTGCAATTAATGTGCTGCGTTGATGCCAATAGAAAGTTGCTCGATGGATTGCTCTCGATATATGTTGGTGTGGGCATTTTAATTGTCAACGCTTGCGTTGTAAAGGAGGTATACCAAAATGCAGGGGTGTTTTTGATGATGGCATATCAAAATAAGCTGGACGGAATGATAATTATTTATGGTGCACTGAAGGTTGACAAGAGTGAAATCCAGAGAATGTTTTGTAATGTGGTTGTGAGTGTTGTGTTCGAATGGATGAGATTGCATGAGTCTCATTTGGTAACTAGTCGGAGAAACAAAACCTTCATAAGTTGCTGGTCGATGGAGCGTATTTATACGATCCATAAATCACAAATTCCCATAACTTGATTACATATGATTTATGTTATAGATGTATCAAGAATGTTTTGACGATTCGACGCAATTCCTAGTCAACAAAAGCGAGGAAGACTCTGATTTTTAGCTTCTCGCGGAGGGTATTGAACACGAGGGATTAGGAAGGGATTAAACACGAGGCTCATGAGAATGTGACGAGATTTTTGGACATTTATGATGGAAATGCAGTATAAACGAGGGGACAATTGTTATAGATTGAAGAAGGAGAGCTTACTGTGCTTTATCTAGGCATCAAACTTGGAATCGTTTTGAGGACAAGACCTATTTTTAATGAAATTGATTGCATAGCGAAATGATCCTTAATCATCGTCTATGTCCAGAAAGGTTGCATCGAGTTCTCAATGAGGAAAATTGGTCGCTATATACTATAAGGAGGGAGGCGAATTTTCTAACACACAAGATTGCCAAAATGAGTCGTATAAAGAGATTCCGTTAAGCTTGTCCTAAAATTATTCATTATCTACGACAGATCTCTACGGCGTAAAAGTCATCTTGTAATTTATTTTCCTCAATCAAAAAAATCAAACACAAAACATTAACCGATTAACACCCGATTTGGACAAGCTTTAAATTCATTAAAGTAGAGGAATTGAGTAATTTCTAGGAGGTAGCAGATTGGATGTTTCATTGCAGATCATATTTAGACCGTCATCAATTTTCAGTGGTGGTAATAGCTTTGTGGCTTATATGGTATCACAAAAACTCTATTTACCATGGTGCTGATTTACTAGATGTCAAAGCTATGGTTCTTAAAATTGCTTCGCTATTTAAACAATACACAAAGTCCTCATCTGTATATTCTTCTTTAATCTTTCATAGCTCAGATGATTGGAAATTGCCGCCCAAAGGTTTTGTGAAGGTTAATTGTGATGATGTTGTTGATGAGTCTTCACATATGGCTGGCCTAGCAGTGGTTGTTAGAGATGATAAAGGTGTGGTTTCAGCAATTAGAGCCAAACCTATTTGTTTCGATTTCTCAGTTTTGTGTATGGAATGCGAAGCTTTATGGTTATCACTACAGTTAGATGATGAGTTGAATTTGCAAAAAGTGTGTTTTAAAACAGATTGCAGCACTTTGGTAATGGCCATAGACAACCGAATTGCGTGTCCTCATGAAGCAGTCCAGTGTCTTCAACAATGACAGTTTTTGTTGGCATCTCATCATGACTGGATGTTGCGATTGATTCAGAGAGAGGCTAATACTTCAGCGGATGCTTTAGCTAAATTCTCCGTTCGGCATCAGTGAAACTGGTTTAATCTTGAATGCTGCCCAAGGGTTCAAGAATGTAGTTTCAAGATATTTTAAGGGGTTTATTATCAAGAACCACCCATATAATATGAGGTTTTTCCGAAAACCACCCAAATAAAGGAATCTTACCAAGAACCACCCATATAATATGAGATTCTTCCGAAAACCACCCAAATAAAAAAACCTTACCAAGAACCACCCATATAATTATTCCGTTATCTTTCGAACCACCCAAATCTAACACCGTTAACAAATATTAATAAAATGACGAAGTGGGGTTGGCCTAGTGGTTAGGCACCCACTGCCTGGGCCAACAGGTCTCGAGTTCGAGTCATGGGGTAGGAGTGAATTCCTATAATCCCTTTTTAAGAAGAAAAAAACAAATATTAATAAAATAATATTTAAAATTTATATAATAATATATATTCTGAATATTAGTAGAAAATTCATAAAAAACTACAAAAATATCAGGAAAAATGATTAAATAAACAAAATAATATTTCTCAAATACAGAGAATAAAAATAAAAAAAATTAGAAGAAAAAATTTAAAAGTAAACTCTTGAATAATTAGATAATCGAAAACAAAAAAATGCCGAACAATTTTAAAACAATAATATGTATATTGAAAATTAAACGGTTTTGATGAACTTTGAGGGGTTTTGGTTTTCATGGGTTAAAAGATTTAAGATTTCATGAAAGAATTATTTATTTATACATAGACTATCAAATTTTACTTATTTTGTAAATAAAATTAAGAGCCTAATAGTAGAAAGTATAATCAAAGTATTAATTTTTTATTTGAGTTGTTGAAAGAAAATTGTTAGTACCTTTATCAATATTTTAAAATTGTTTGAGTTTTTTGTTTTCAATTATCTAAGTATTCAAGAGTTTTCTTTAAAAAAAATTGAAATTATTTTTTCTAAATATATTTTTTCTAAAAATATTTATTCTAAACATATTTATTTAATTTTCAGTATACATATTATTTATTTCTAAAAATATTTATTTCTAAAAATTATTTTTTTAAAAAAATGAATTTATTAATTTTTATTAACGGTGTTAGATTTGGATGGTTCGAAAGATAACGGAATGATTATATGGGTGGTTCTTGGTAAGGTTATTTTATTTGGGTGGTTTTCAGAAAAATCTCATATTATATGGGTGGTTCTTGGTAAGGTTCTTTTATTTGGGTGGTTTTCGGAAAAATCTCATATTATATGGGTGGTTTTCGGAAAAACCTCATATTATATGGGTGGTTTTCTTGATAATAAACCCTATTTTAAGTCCTCTTTAATTTTCATCCAGGTGCTTTCTTGTAATAGTCATAAGAAAAAACACCCGATTGTTTATGTTTAATGTTACAGTTTTCAATGTCAACCCAAATTGTTCTATCAAGTTTTATCGGTCAATGAAAAATTGTCCCTATTGTTCAAATACCTAAAACGCAAGTAACAGTCTTCTTCAACTCGCTAGTCTCTCAAATCAAGGCGATGTCCGGCGACACGAAGTTCAGCGTAGTCTGCAGTCTCTTCAACTGGATTCAGAAGAGCAAGACATCTGCTCAGAAGCGCTTCAAGTTCCGTAAATTCCTCGACACTTTTTGTAACCCTAACGACTACTTCTCCTCAATCCGCTTGATTTTGCCTTACCTTGATCGAGAGCGCGGAACGTACGGATTGAAGGAATCGGTGCTGGCTACTTGCTTGATTGACGCACTCGGCATGTCCAGAGAGTCTGAGGACGCTGTGAGGTTGATTAATTGGCGGAAAGGCGGTTCCAAGACTGGTGTAAATGCTGGTAACTTCGCTATGGTAGCTGCTGAGGTTGGAATCTTAACTAAATGCAACCATTTCATACTTAATTTGACGAACCGGATGAGTTTGTCTTTTATGGATTTGTGTTATGCAGGTTCTTCAGCGTAGGCAAGGCATGATTTCTGGTGGATTAACCATCAATGAATTAAATGATTTCCTGGATCGCTTGGCATCTAGTGAAAGTAGGTATGTGACAATGTGAGGTGGATTTATATTTTAGTTCAGTCTTCAGTGTTAAATCTTCAATTGATCAAGTTTAACATTCCAACAATCTTCGTTGCCAGGACTGATAAGACTGCGATACTATCCTCTCTGATCAATAAGACAAATGCTCAGGAAATGAAGTGGATTGTCATGATAATTCTAAAAGGCACGGCGAATTGTCATTTTGAGTCATATTATTCTTCTTTCACATTTTTTTAAACGTCAATATCCTTACTTTGTAGATTTGAAGCTGGGCATTAGTGAAAAGAGTATATTCCATGAATTTCATCCCGATGCTGAAGATCTATTCAACGTTACATGTGATTTAAAATTAGTGTGCGAGAAGTTGAGAAATCGAAACCAGCGTCATAAGCGGCAGGTATATGATTTAATATCAACTGGTTATCAACTTAGAAGTTTGATGCTGAAGGTTCTTGCACTATCAATTTCCGTTCTCTCTACGTTTCTTTGGTTTTTTGATATATGTAAATCTGTGTTATACTCTATTAGTTTTCGTTCAAAGTTTCGCACCAAAAAATAGGTGCTGGTTGTTTAAAAGATAGTCAGTCTCCTGAATTGCACTCTGTATCTCATTATTCCTCTTATTTTAACTGAAGAGAAGGAATTGAAAATATTTTAGCTGTTCAGCACTTTTTTGTAGTCTTACAATTTGATATTAACTTTCTACTTTTAGGACATTGAAGTGGGAAAACCTGTTCGACCTCAATTAGCCTTTAGAGCAGCCAATACATCTGCAGCATGGAAGATGGTCAGGCCCTACACTGCACTTGAGTTTTTACATGATTATCTCTTGTTACACTTACACCTCACACGATCACCTTTTTTGTAACATCGAAAATCATGAATCTAGTAGTTTTTTTCGTTTTATGTTTTCTGCCTTTTCCTTTTCGCATGTGAACAGAAGATTACACCTACTTAAGAAAGTCTCAGCTAGCATCTCTGATTGGCTATTTGGTTGTGCTTACAACCTAAACTCAACCAACTCATTTTCTCTCTTTTTAAGCTTCACGGAAAGGAAGTAGTTGTGGAATGTAAATTTGACGGTGATAGGATCCAAATTCACAAGAATGGACCCAAGGTACACTTCTTCTCAAGGTAGGATGTTGCCTGAACAAAAATCTAAACATGCTCTTCTTGTCTTCCATGTATTTTTGGACCAGTCTTACGTATTTTCTGGATTATCTGAAGTGGAGAAGTATATCTGTTATTTGTTAGTGAAGCAATATCTATTTTTTGATAACTATATGTATTTGTTATTGAAACTAAATCTGTTTTTTGTTATTAATAATAATAGCAGATTATTGGAATTGTTATTTAAAAGCAAAACTGAGAAATCATCATTTATCTTTGGTGTCATTAATTATTATTAGCATGATTGCTGATGATTTTTATGTGTTATTGCTGACTATTGACTATTGCCTTCATACAGGAACTTTTTGGATCACCCAGAGTACGAACATGCGATGTCTGACATTATTGAGAAGAATATACTGGTTGATAGGTGAGTAATGAGATGGAACAAGTTTTGTTGTCAAATAATTTCCTGTGTTGTCTTCTAGACATCCCATTTTCCTTTCATTTTCAAATTTATTAGACCGTTCGATATGTAAGTTGTAGGATGACTCCAGATTTTGTTAATAAAATGTCATGATACTTACTCTTACTTACACGGAAGTGTTGGGTTCGATTTATTTACTTGTTGAAAAAACTATTTCAAAAATTGTAGTTATAAATTGGTAGAATCACTAAAAAGTTATCTTGAATATTAAATCTAATGAATATTTTTTGTTGTGGCTGACTTGTATGAGTTAAACATGAAAAGGATGGCAGCTTATTAAAATTATAGTATTTATTTCCATCATAGGCTTCTCACTTTTATTATTAAATTTCCAGATGTATACTTGATGGTGAAATGCTGGTCTGGGATACATCACTGAACCGTTTTTCTGAGTTTGGTTCAAATCAAGAAATTGGTATCGTGCTTCACGAATTAGCTGTGATGGTTGTCCAAAAGTTTATGTTTCCTTGTTTTTCTAAATATGCAATGCTTTTTTCAGCGAAGGCGGCAAGAGAGGGTCTTGAAAGTGAGCGGCAGGTAATCATCCCAACTTTGCACATGTTTGTGGCCTTGAAACTACAACTATTACTGATAGTGAAAATTCTTGCTGTCTTTTTGCAGTTGTGCTGTATCCTCTCTTCATGTTGAGGCTCACTCACGAACACTGATCTGATTTGATTCTTGCCTAATAATTAGATCAACTGAGTACTTGTGTATCTGTATGTCTATGTTGCCTTGACCTGTCTACAGATGTGGCATTTGATATTCTTTATGTTGGTGATACTAGTGTAATTCACCAGAGCTTGAAAGAACGCCATGAACTTCTTAGTAAAGTAGTGAAATCCGTAAAGGGTCGTCTGGAGATTTTGATTCCCAGCGGGAGTGGCCTTAATGCTAGCATTCCTGCGGGTAAATAACTCGCGCATCATTGAAAAAATCATGTGGTGAACGTTGGTTGTTACTTGTGATATTATGAATAAACTTACATTTCTTACAGGAGAACCTTGTTGGTCGCGTGTTGCACGTAACTTGGATGATGTAGAAAGGTTTTTCAAGGAAACCGTTGAGAATAGGTACAATAATCCTCCTCAACACTGATCGGTGGTTTTTGAGTGACAATAGAATGATTTGAATACTATCCTTAATAGTTTAAACATGTTGTGATAACATTTACAATCCACTACTAAGAGTTTTTAGTTTAAAACCTGTTCCTGTTTCTTGACAAGGGGAGTTGCAAAATTATTCGTAAAGTTTCACTAGGTTAATCAGTCATGTAATCTGGCTAGCTAGATGCTACCTTTGCAACTTTAGAGATATCTGCGTTTCTTAAGTCCTGTCAAGCTTAATCAATGCATAAATGACAACTTCAATTCATGGTTGATGTCACTGAATTATAAAGTGATACTTCCCCAAGTATCTACTATGCAGCTCTATCCGTATGTGTTATATACATTGTGAATGCACCTTTTGCTAATTATTTGGTATTGCATTATTATGTACATTTGACAAGGAACTTGAGCTTTAGCAGTAAACTAATAAACTAATAAACATAATATATTATTGTAAGCATATTTCTGAAATGCAGCTCTGCTATCTTTTTATTGCAGAGATGAAGGTATTGTTCTGAAAGATCTTGGGTCTAAATGGGAACCTAGTGACCGAAGTAATCACAAGTGGCTGAAGTTGAAGCCCGATTACATTCGTGCTGGTTCGGATCTAGATGTCCTCATAATCGGTAAGCTATTTTGAATCTTGTTACAATAATTTTCAACTATCTAGCTACCAACCAATGAAAAGAAAGAAGTTTAACTATTAAGTGTTCCCCATGGCTGTTGAATTGAACTTTTCAATAGGAGGCTACTATGGATCTGGCCGACGTGGAGGAGAGGTATATTCATTTTTTCGCAGCTCCTTTATCTCTTTTTATTTATTAGTAATCTATGCCATCAGTTCTATCTTGGTAAGTAATCAACCTCGATCGTGATTGGTTGCAGGTGGCTCAGTTTTTGGTTGGACTTGCAGAACGACCAGCTCCGAACACCTACCCAAAGCGGTGTGTAATCAATTACCTTCAAACAACTAGTCTATTTTTTCTGAATTGGTCACAGAAATTACTTTTCAATACACAATTCAAGGAATCAACCAGTTGTTGATGATGCTGGTTTTTAATTTCGCAGTAGTCTCTTAATGGGAATTGCTAGTTTTTAGTGCTTCGTTTTGTCAGATGGTTTTCATTATAATGCTTATTTAGCTGGCCCTTGCAGGTTTTTATCATTCTGCAGAGTGGGTACCGGACTTTCTGATGATGAACTGGATGCTGTTGTATCAAAATTGAAGCCTTTCTTTAGGTAGTAACAGAATGTGTGCATGTGGATAAGTACTATTTACTTTAGCCATAGAAACTGCAGACTGTTTAAAATTGAAAAGTATGATATCGGCTCATATCCTTCCGGCTATCTCTCTTTACTTCAATCATTGACATCCTGACATGTTTATTTTGACTCAAACTCACATTATTTATATATTTTGCGCCTTTAGGAAAAATGAATACCCAAAGAAGCCTGCGCCGAGTTTTTATCAAGTTACAAACAATTCGAAAGAGAGGCCAGATGTGTGGATAGACAGTCCTGAGAAGTGAGTGGTCTTACTCCACAATAAGAACCTGTGAAATTCTAGGTCTGGTTAATAAATAATATGCTTTTGCAGGTCGATAATTATTTCCATTACCAGTGACATTCGCACTGTGAGGTCTGAGGTGCGATTGTTTAACTTAATGATGTTTTAAGGATGGCATACAAATAACGTTTATCTTACCTATTCTTATATTTGTTTGATTCCTATATCCATACTAACGACTCCCGCTGCAATGTTTTGTTCAGGTATTTTCTGCACCGTACAGCCTCAGGTTCCCACGTATAGATCGAGTGAGAGATGACAAAGCATGGCATGAGTGCCTTGATGTACAATGTATGAAAAGCACTGCTATTTGTCTTAAAACAACTTGATGACTGATTTCCATTGATTGTATGTTTATTCATGCATCAACCATAAACCATCACCTGTTATTGGTTCGTTGGTTATAATATGCAGCTTTTGTGGAGTTGGTGCATTCAAGCAATGGCACCACCCAGAAGGGATCTGATTTTAAAGATCCACAAGTCTATCAAAAAAAGCGTGTCTCGAAGGGAGAGAAGAGAAGCCTCTCCAGTGTTCCAAACCATTTCACTCAGACAGATGTCTCTTCCATTAAAGGAGAAACCTCTATATTTTCGAATATGATGTTCTGTATCCTCTCATGATGTTTTTAATGAGTTTGTTTAGCGTAATGATTTAGGGAGCTCTTACGCTCATTGCCAAAAATATTATGAATAATGGAGCATGTAACTTGTGATCTCCCCCTTAGAACACTCGTTAGATATACGGCAAGAATTTTTTAGTTATGGCTATAATATTTCCTTGACATTTAGATTTTGTCAATGTGCCATCGAGTCACTCACTTGAGTTGCTGCACAAGCTTATTGCAGAGAATGGTGGAACATTTTCAATGAATTTGAACAGTACAGTTACTCATTGTGTTGCTGCTGAAAGTAAAGGTGTTTGCCCCTCCCTCTACTAAATGTTCTCAGATTTTTGGTTTATTGTATGAACTCATCTATTACCTTCATTTTATAAAAATTGGTGGTTTTTTCAGGGATCAAATATCAGGCTGCCAAGAACCGTGGCGATATAATACATTACACTTGGGTTCTAGATTGTTGTGAACAAAAGAAGCTCATTCCACTTCAACCTAAGTCAGTCAAAGCTATCCCTGACTACCATTGATTGCCGCAATCATAAATAATTTGTTTTCCATGGTATTTCTGGTTAATAATGTTAAAGGTCAAAATTACGATGATATATCTAACTGTGCTTTATGTCAAGGCACTTTATGTTCCTCTCTGAATTTTCAAGGAGGAAGTTACAAGAGGATGTTGATGAGTTTTCTGACCCATATTTCGTGGACATTGAGACATCTGAACTGAAACAGGTAAATTAAAATGTATGTTTCCCAGAATTTATCTTATTTTTTATTTACTGCAACACGTACTAAACGTCTTTTTTGGTAAAGCTTTGCAATTATCTTATAACCATAATGTATTTTTTATTTACTGCAACACGTACTGAGTTTTCTGACCCATATAGGCCTCATTTATTGTTTCAGTTATTGGAAAATATTGATAAATCTGAAGATTCGAAAACTTTGAACCATTACAAGCAGAAGTACTGTCCAGAACAGAAGTGGTCAAGGTTTCATAACTGTCGTATTTACTTCCATACCTCCAAAGAGCACCGGTAAGATGCTGGGTTGTCTTTTCATACTAAGCATTATTTACTTAGTTTAGCTAGTGGTTCAGTTTTGGTGATATAATATTTGTTAGCTGAGTTACACTTTGCTCGCAGAAATTCCGACTCAGATATTATACTGGGACTAGCACATAAAAGAATGGAACTTGAAGTATCCATGGGTGGTGGTAAAATTGCAAGCAGTCTACCTCAAGCTACCCATTTGATACTCATGGCAGTGCATGAGCTGGGCACAAATACTGATCTTGCTCTGAGAAGGTTGAAAGTGGTTGAATTTTGTTGATTGACCTTCTACTTTGCTTTTGATCGTTTACTAGAATTTTTTTACGTGATAGTGTGTCAACTATACTTTTAATTCTATTTTGGCAGTGTCTCAGAGAGAGATAGAGACGTCATCCGTAAGAAAAGCATTCACATTATCAGTCAGCAATGGTTTGAAGAATTCTTGGACACTGATCAGAATTTGCAAGATTTTTATCATACAGAAGTCGATGATGCTGAAGAATTGGACATCAGTCAGGATCAGCTTCCTTCATGCTCTGATACTGTCAAAGAGGATTCACTATTGCCTTGTATCCAGGAGAAAACAAGTGGGCGAGGGAAAATAGCTCGATCTAGGATGCCGTTACCAAGGACATCGAATAAAAGGACAAAGGAAACTACTGAAACACGGTCGATGAGAGGCAGAAAGGCTGTCAGCCAACCTAGACAGACTAGATCACGCCTTGTAAAGAAAGCTGCCAAAATATCTGAAATGAATTCTGATAGCGATGACTCTCCAATTGATACTAAGAACAAGAACACTCGCCAGTGGGAGGAAAGTAATCCAACCCACAAAGTTGAATCTCATGCTTCTGAACTCCTGGAGAGAAAAAGGAAGATGGGACATGTTGAATCCCCTGATGGAAGCATTGTTGCTGGTGGAGAAAGTCCAGCAATTAAAGACTTCTCTTTAACTTCTGAAGATGTTTTATCAAATAAATTTAGTTCAAAAAATGGAAGTGAGACGGGGAAGTTGGAGTTGATGGTGGATCCTTTAGAAGCCATGTTGTTCACCATGATACCAAGTCTAGGACCAAAAAGTGCCGATACAGGAGGAAGCAACAATTTAGTTGATCCAAAACCTTCAGAGTACTATTTTAATAGGCCAGAGGCAGCTGATCAGAAGGCCTCAGAAAGTTCGTCAGTCGCGTCCGATCCAACAACCGATTCTGTGCCTTTAGGAGAGCCGACAAAAAAGAGGAAAGTCAGCTACAAAGACGTGGCATTTGAGCTTCTGAAGGATTAGCTTATGTGGGTTTTAGGCCAAGTGCAACCTTGCCCTGTACTCTTTTTAATTTTCATATTAAAGAGTTAAATTTCATGTACAATTTTTCATCTGACTAAGTGTGTAAATGCAGTTTTCACTAGGCACAGGAAGCTCGAACTGTTGAGCTGCAGCTCAAATTTTGGTATTTGATCCTCACTTTATAGTTTGGCTTCACAACTTCACTTGGCTTTAATTTACTGTGTTTGGTTCTCAAAATCAAGTGTTGGTCTATAATCACTTGTTATTGTACTTAACATTGATGTGAACCGGTGTTTGTACTCAGAAAAAAGGGGATTTGTAAATGGGAGTTTTCAAGATATGTGCAGTTGGTTAATAAAATTTATCATCATTATCATGGGAGTTGGGAATGTAGTCAAAATATGTGCAGTTGGTGATACATTCACGTGTTGTCGTCGCACACTTCCAAGCTGAATCAATCTTCTTAAGCCTCTTTTGCTTTTTACACTGTGTAATGCTGTTGGATTGTGTCAATATCCAAATTCTTTAGCTTCACCACTGACTCTATGTGACCATTTAGTGTATTCAGCTCCCTAAACCTGCATTAAGTCATTCAGTAAACACACGAATGAGTTTCCGTTGAAAGATATAAGTACTAGAATGACAGAATGATTGTGGGAGAGTTTCACCTGGCAACCTCAGCACGCCTCTTGCCCTGCTCTGCAATCTCAGATAACTCTCTCTGTAGCTGCTCTTTTCCGAGGTTTCAGCAGCTGTCTCCGGTGCCTGAAGACCGTGAAGCATTCTCTGAGCAGTAGTCCATTGAGCCTCACGCTCCTCTTTACCGTAGTCTTTCTTAAAATTAGAATTGGTGTAACACAAGTATTTGGTATGGATATTAAGGGAAAATATCCCATGGAACCCCCACTTTTGGTGGATTCGTGGAACTCCATCCATAACCGTTGGATCGCTTTCATCCATGGATTGAGGGAGCGACACGTGGCAACATTAAGTACAATTCATTTATGTAACCAAGGATATTTATGTCATAGTTAGGAATTAGTTTTTGGTTGCATTAAATGTTAGCAAGTGTGTTATGTGGTGATGTGTGGTGCTGTGTTAGTTTTGGGTTGCATTAAATGTGTGATGTGTAAGTTTTTGGAATGCATTAAATGTGATGTGTTAGTTTGTTGATTTTAATTTCCCACCCATTTTAGTCACTCCTTGAAGCTCAAACTCAACCGTGTTTCACCATCATTTTTCCCATCCATAATTTTTCACACCCACCATTTTTCACATCCTTGAAGCTCAAACTCCTCCGTTTTCAAGCTACTGTAAGTTCCTCACCCGTTTTCAGGGAAGCTCATCTAAGCTCAAACTCATCCATTTTTCACACTCATCCGTTTGTAATCATTTGTTTCAAACTGCAGTCAAACTGCAAGTTATGGATAACAATGATGATGGCAATGGGTTTGGAAGATTTCACACCCACCATTTTTCGTTCACCATTACTGTTTATTCCGTTCAAAATTACTGTTCACCATTACTGTTTATTGAAAATTAAACGAACTAAATATAAATAATAAATATTTAATTATTCATAAAACATAAAATGCAAAGAAATAGAAATACACGTTCTTCAAACGTGAAATGCAAATACAAAATGCAAACACAAAATGCAAACACAATATGCAAACATAAAATGCAAACATAAAAATGCAAACATAAAATGAAAAGTCGTATTGCAAATCAAAATTCAAACAAATAAACGAAACTGAACAGGACATACGAAAATATAACGCGATCCAAATAATAAACAACATACAGTTACCAGTTCACTCAGTCGACATGTGTTGTAATATGAATCAGGATGAAAACATTGAATTCGGAAGTGCAAAGAGAAATACAGACAATGCAAACACAAAATGCAAACACAAAATGCAAAGACAAAATGCAAAGACAAAATGCAAACATGAAATATGCATATTGTGTAGAGTTTTTAATCTCAACAGGTCATTTGTTTTAAACTGCAGTCAAACTGCAAGTTATGGATAACGATGATGATGGCAATGGGTTTGGAAGATTTCACACCCACCATTTTTCGTTCACCATTACTGTTTATTCCGTTCACCATTACTGTTCACCATTACTGTTTATTGAAAATTAAACGAACTAAATATAAATAATAAATATTTAATTATTCATAAAACATAAAATGCAGAGAAATGGAAATACACGTTCTTCAAACATGAAATGCAAATACAAAATGCAAACACAAAATGCAAACATAAATGCAAACACAATATGCAAACATAAAATGCAAACATAAAAATGCAAACATAAAATGAAAAGTCGTATTGCAAATCAAAATTCAAACAAATAAACGAAACTGAACAGGACATACGAAAATATAACGCGATCCAAATAATAAACAACATACAATTACCAGTTCACTCAGTCGACATTTGTTGTAATATGAATCAGAAAGAAAACATTGAATTCGGAAGTGCAAAGAGAAATACAGACAATGCAAATAAGAAATGTTGGAATGTTGGCAAAGGAGATGGCTGTTGGGTTTTCGAATGTTGGATGTGTTCTTAGAGATTTCAAGAATCATCAAAGAAATTAAACTAACTAAATATAAATAATAAATATTTAATTGTTTAAAATTAAAAAATAAAATACAATCACGTAACATAAAACATAAAATGCAAAGACAAAATGAAAACACATTTTCAAACAAGTGCAAATAAGAAATGCATATACGAAATGCACATATCGAAATGCACATATCGAAATGCACATACCAAATGCACATACTAAATGCACATACAAGATACACATACAAATACTGCGACAATTAGGTTGCACATACAAGATGCACATACAAAATACAAGATGCCATTTGGGTTCAAAAAATCAACAATCATACACAAAAATAATTATATACAATTTAGTCCCTGAAGTTACAAAGAATACAACTTATTCTCCGCTAAATTGAATCGTCCAAAACCCTAATCCAATTCCAAAGTTTACAACTTTCTAAATCACTATGAAGAGGACGTCCATTCTCACGAGTTTCATCACCTGATTTAGACCCAGAAATCAACATATACATCCCCCAACTTTCAGTATCCTTCACCGCAACACACCTCTCCTTGTAAATTGACTCAGCTGCATAGTCCCTTCAATCCACAAACAAAGAACATATCTCAATTCAAGCCAGAATTCAAACAAATAGACAATATAACCACAATGTGAAACAAATATCTAAACCCTAGTCCAAGAATATAACAAACAACAATGCACAATCAACCTCAACATCCAACACCATCAATGCCCTAATCCAAATTTCATATAAATTATCAAATCATGTTATGGCAAATTCCATGTAGTTAGGAAACATAGTGTAATAAATGAATAAAGACGTAAAGTACCTAACCTGAATGCAACCAACGCGTCTGAGCAGGCTAACGATAATCTAATTGAGGATTGAAATCAAGAGATACAAAATGTGAATCACAACCAAAGGATGGCTTTCTTTTCAAAGCCCTAACTAACAGAAACCAATCATAAACCATTCAGTCCCAAGCAACATGCTCTTCACACAAAAGTTACCAAATCACAAAAATTATCAGTCACCACTGAACACGGAACACCCATTATTCCAACCATGAACATTAAACAACCCTGTGTCTAAACTTCATCAAGCACATTCTTCAAAAAATAAACAACCACCGCATCATTCTAAACAAGTAAATATCAAATATTTGAATGAAACAGTTCTAATCAACCACAAGATCTCCGAGACCCAGAAACATAAACCTCTAAACTACATACCACAAGTAAAATGCAGTATATAAATGCTACAAAGACGTCACCTTTTCTGTAGTACGATTCTCCATTTTCAAGAATCCAGCATTTGAGCAAACTCAAACTCCAACAGTTGAAAATCTATTGACGCGGAAATACGGAGACTTGGAAAAGTGGGTATTCCCAGAATGTACGGGAAGCACCCACAACTACCACAACGTTTTTTTTGAAACAGCCTTAGAAATTGTGAAACTGAAAACGGTACTAGCCATCACAAAACAAGAACGATTCAAAACTAGCTGCAAAGATCCAACCTTTAATCAAAATCAATCCAAACCCACTTACCAAATTCCCCAAAATCAATCCAAACCCACTAACTCATCTTACTGCCACCTCCCACCTGAACCCTAAACCCATAGATCCACCACCACCGCCCACCACGAGCCTCCATCTCCGCTTCGCTTGTACTGAGTACTTAGATCCACCACCGCGTTAAAGATTTGTCTGTCTCGAATCTCGAGAAACTCGCTTGCTTCGGAGGCGAATCCACCTCCCACCTCCCACCTGAACCCTAATTCCATCTTTCTAACCCCCAATCTCACACTGGCCAGAGGTGATGAAGCGGCGAAGGTTTGAAAAATGGGTTTTAGATTCGCAGAAGTGAGCGAGAGGGGAGAGGGGAGAGAAGGTTTGAAAATGGGTTTTGGATTAGAGATAGGTATGGTTTGTCAGTCAAAGATTTGATGGGTTTATAAAATGACCCATATACCCTTATACACACAAACTAACCTAACTAATCATCCAAATCAAATCAAACGAAATTTTCTCTCACCTAACCACGTGTCTATCTCTCATTGAATATATTAGTAGATGAACGGTGATTAACGTGGATCCATGGATCCACGAAATCTGACAGTTCCACCGGATATGCCCTCTGGATATTAATTACCTTGTTCTCGATCAAGTTGTTCCACGCCTTTCCGCTCAATGCATATGAGTCATGAACTTCAAGAGTTTAATTTGACGGTTAAAATTAAGGTTGTTTTTTAATTAATTGGGCGGTCGGATTTACAAATAACACAAGCGGTTGGTGATTGACGGTTATCAATATCAACCATTGGATTGATAAAAATCAACGGTTGATATTATGTTTTTTCAATCTTACAAATCATCAAACATGTGTATAATATAAAATACTCTTTTAGATAACTCTAGTAATGTTTTCAATTACTTGTATTATGATGTATGTACTATCTCGTTAAATCTACTTTCTATGAAAACCTAAATGAGAAAACAATCGGAGAGAAAAATGAACTGAACCGTGACACTACCCTTGATACAAAACATCTTTTAATCTATGCATTCCAATATCATGGAGAAGCTTCATACATACTTTTTTTTGATTCAAGGTGAGGATATTTCATTGAAAGAGATATTACAATACGTGCAAAGAAATATAACCGAAGGGAAAAATTCAAAGACAACTCTACGTCGAGGAAGTCTCATTAATGGCAGGCCATGATCGGCGCCATCCCAACGAGCTCACCAACGTCCATACCCCCCCAAAGCAATCCAGCCAAATAATCGAGGGGACATTAAGACTTGGCAAAGCAGGAAACACAGTAGTAAAGGATCTGGCCCAACAGGCCCAGGCAGACAAGCCCAGCTGCATCACCCTCACCCATCTCCCTCCCCACGCGAGAAACCCTACCGCCGCCGCCGCATCTGGCCCAACAACAGCCGCGCCTCCCTCCTGCTCAAGCGACGCTGCCTCCACCACCTCGCGCAGATCCACCTCACGACGTAGCCGCCCGAGCCTCCGCCGCCGACAGATCCACCTCCCTCCTGCTCAAGCAGCGCCGCCCAAGCTACCGCCATCCTTCTCGCGTCAGAGGCGCAGTCCGCCATCCTTCTCGCGTCAGAGCCGCGGTCCGTCAGATCTGCTTGAGCCTTGGCCCAAGCAAACGCCACCCACTTCGCATTAGATCCGCAGCCGTCACCCACACGCCAAGCAACCCCCTCACGCCTCTCAACCCCACTCACCACCCCAGATCCGCAGTCCATCTCCCAAACCCCAGTCAATCCGGCCAAACCAAAGTCTCATCCGACCCCCTGCCATAAACCCCACCCGACGCTTGTCCACCACCTGGCCGGTGGCCGCACAAAGGCTTGGATGGAAGACCAAGCCTTGGAACCTCCACAAATGCGGGTAGCCGTGCAGTGACCGAGCTCCCGGAGGCCACGACAGATCCCACCACTCAGACCAAACAGACAAGCCCCAAGGCTTGACGGAAAACTAGCACAAAGCTAGAGGAAGGCTAGCGTCGATGCTAGAGGAAAGAAGGAGGCAAGCCTCCATTATTGAAGGGAAAAACAGAAGGAAACACAAGGAAAACTACAGCTACCACGGGCGGAGGAAGACGGGCCTCCTCCTCAGGAGGAGGGGTGTCTTCCCCACCCAAACAAAGTTTTTCAGTGGAGGCTACGAGAGAGTTTCAGGAAGAGAGAGAGTTTCGTTGGACCATGTGTAACTTGACAGCAGCTTCACACATACTTGATGTGACAATATTTTGGTAAATACATCTCCGGAATTTTGCAAAGCGGCACAACATGGTCCTAGGCCGGGTCTCTACATAAGCCTTTCTGGAAGAATAGCAGATAGTCTTCCCATACCCTAAACTGAGCTCAATTTGAACTAATATTAACTCTCAAGTGCTTATATAATATGAGAGCTTTATGTGAAAATAAGAATATAATTTTAGCTAGACGCGTCAAATGGATGGACGGGTGATAAATGGATGGACGGTAAATGGACGGATGATAAACGGTTGTCATCCGTTTAATTCGTTAAACTTAAATGGATTAAATGGATGGATTGTAAACGGATGACGGATTAATGGATAATCCATTTACCATCCGTTTATCCGTTTACCATACATGTCCAATTACCATCCGTTTATCCATTTATCATCCGTTTATCCATTTATGAGCTAATTGTAAATGAATAGTAATAGCCAAATTGATAGTGGTTCATCCGTCAATCCGTTTACCATCCGTTTATTAAATGGATGGTAAATGGATATGGATTCAATCCATCCATTTAATAAACGGATGGTAAATGGATGTGGATGACTTTATCCGTTTAACTAAACGGATGGTTAATGAATTGAATTAAATGAACGGGTGATGGACGCTAAATGGATATGGATAAATTTGACATGTCTAATTTTAGCTAATAACAAATTCAATTAAGACTTGGATAAACTCGGTTGCATAACTACTATTTTGTGAAATGGAGAGGAAACTGAAATGAAATGACAGCTGGATATGCATTTGGCCAACAGGGGAGCCCATAAGGAAAATCTGTTCAGGATGCCGACATTAACTTTAGCATAGGGAACAAGAAAAACTCCATCCCCTTCATACATTCCGATAAGTCAGCCTACCCGACCTAACATTGAAGCAGGTGCATCGGCAGGCATAACTGCTCTGAATGTTTAGAATAGACGCGGAATCTGAGGGAGTTATCGTGACCATTGCATAGGACACTCCCCCCCCCATATCCTGGTTCTGCATTCCACACTTTCTTCTTAGATCAGGTGAAATCGCTGACACGCTGTTGCTGGTCATTCTACAACTGGAATCCCTTAAAATCAAAAACAAGAAGGCTATTTAAACTCTGACCATGAGTTGTAAGAAAGAAGCATCATTATACACATAAATACAGGGGCAAGATGCTGGCTAAAATCAGGACGTCTTTAATTAGTTTCCATGTATTCTTGGGCAGCTATTATGTTTATGTTCTATATCCACACACCAGCCTAACCAAGTGCGGAGTACTGTTAAAAAATAAAATGTGATCGGGACATAAGTAACTATATGGGAATCCAACATGACTCTCTCCACAAGTTTGGCCATGGAAAATAACATGGACTTCGGGCGACCTACTCCAATCTTTTGAAAGAATTACCCCTAGCATGCATGGCCAGTGCAGTTGCCGCTGCAGAGCAAATTGAAAAAATAAATTTAGCAAACATTACTTAGAACAGGAGAAATTGGATACCAAACTGGGATCAACAAAATTGAACACACTTTTGGGTCCATAAAAATAACACAGGCCTTGGGACTCAATAACTCCAAATCTTGAAACTGGAGCACAACAAAATTTGGCAAGAAAATTATAAGGAAACAAAAGTAGAACAGATATTCAAATCTTCAACAAATTCAAAAAGCAGAAATTCTAATGCACCTATTTCAGCACTTAATTACCTTTTTGGCTATGCTGCCATGCAACTTCAATTACACAACTGAGTATTTTCCTGGCTGCGCTCCTCCAGGTAATGAAGTTGTGTGATTAGTAATATCCTCCAAAACACGCTTCAGTTCTGATTTAGCTCTCTTAACCGAACTCTCTGTGGGCCCCTCAATAAATAAATAGAGTTTGCGTTCTCCAGGCCCCACAACCTTGCCCGGAGGATAAAACTGGCCTCTTGTGGTAATGGAAGATCCTGTAAAATCTGATATAGGACCTAATGTCTCTTTGTGAGTTACTTTCCAGCGTGCATTCTGGGGGAAGTCATTGATCTCCAACTCCGCTTCATAATGTTCAGGCATTGCATCAGCCTGTATTTTTGCTAAGTTACGTTGCAAATTCATGGCTGCAGCTAAAGCTGCTGCCCGGGCAGCAGCTGATGCATCATTTGCAGCAGCTGGCAGGACAGATGAAGCCAAAGGAAGGGAGCCCAAGGCACCGGAATTGGGCATAGGTAAACCATTACTGGCAAGTAACTGGTTACCTACACCAGATGTCGCAGCTGTGTTTGCTTTAGTGGCAGCAGCTATTGCAGCAATCTGCGCAAGAGCTGCTTGATGCGAGAGATCACCACCTGCCTTGCGAATGCCATCATCGTCATCATCAGAATCTGACTTGTCCTCCTCGAACCCATATTCTTTGGCTTGCGCTTTCTTAGCTGCTTTTCTCACTTCATCCTCTTCCTCGTTGAATTTGAATCCACTTCCACCATACCCAGTGCCATGAGCTTGTTCCAATCCTTGGTTTTTTAACTTTTGCCCATGAACCCATCAGCGATAGCTTTCAAGTCAGCAGGAACAACTTGTTCCGAGAGTTCCAAAGCTTTAACCAAATCTGGTGCATATCGCGCATCTTCTTCAGAGATGAAAGTGATGGCACATCCTTTGCGTCCAGCACGGCCTGTTCGCCCAACTCGATGAACATAATCTTCGTAGTGATTCGGCACATCGAAGTTTACCACCAGCTCAAGCTCCTTGACATCTAAGCCTCTAGCAGCAACACTGGTGGCAATTAACAAGTTGCAGACATTGCTTTTAAAATCAGATATGGTTGACTCGCGATCTGTCTGATCCTTGGCCCCGTGGAGTGAAAGGCAGGGATATCCATGCTTCAGTAATTCTTTGAAGACAGCATCACACTTATCCTGAGAGTGAACAAAAACTAGGATCTTTCCCTTTTCATACCATTCCCCGAGAAGTTCCAGCAATCGCAAGAACCTTTCACTCTCAGGCCTAACTTCAACTAACTGGGTTATATCCCTGTTAACAACACTTCTACCTCCAACCTGAATTTCTACAGGCTTATTCAGCACCTTCCGAGCTAACACTTCCACTTGACGAGGAAATGTAGCAGAGAAAAGTACAGTCTGTCTATCTGGCCGAGTATTTTGCACTATTCTTGTGATCTGAGGTTCAAAACCCATATCAAACATGCGATCAGCTTCATCCATCACTAAATAAGTGACTCTTCTCAAGTTGGTAATTTTACCACCACTTGTACAAAGGATGTCAATCATCCTACCCGGGGTACACACTACAACTTCAGTACCCCTTTTTAAATCACTGATTTGTTGAGCAACTCCAGAACCTCCATAAACCGGCACACACCTGACTCCCACTACCTTGGCAAACTTCTTAATGTCACTATGAATCTGCTGGACAAGTTCTCGTGTTGGGGCCATTATTAGACCAATAGGGCCATCCCCAGCCTCAACAGGAGGCTGATCTTTGATGTGCCTCAACATTGGAAGCACAAATGCAAGGGTTTTTCCAGACCCGGTTTTTGCCACCCCAATACAATCTCTGCCACTCATTATTATGGGAAGCGCCTGAACTTGGATTGGCATCGGCTTTTCATAGTTGAGCTTCTTAATAGTTTCCAAAATCTTGCTGGTAAGCCCTGTTTGGTGCCAAAGCTTGATAGGCTTTGGAACATCTTTCCCATGGATCTTCAACTCCAGCTCTTTTCTGTATGCAGCCACCTCCTCTACAGTCATTCTCGTTATCTCTTTCACTTCTATATAAAAGTTTTTACGGAAAGGCGGGTACTTAATTTTTGAATGGTCAACTATTGTTAATTTCTCAGCCTTCGTCTTTTTCACCCTCTTCATGAACTCTTCATCATCTTCATCTTCTGATGCGTTTCCATCATCTTCAAGGTCTTCATAGTCACCATCTGAATCTTCACCAGGATAATCCTACCAATGCCTCGACTATTGCCCTTTATTGCCCGTTCTCCATTTCTTTTACTTACATTCTTTTCCAAGTTCTTTTCAGAACTATCACTGCCTACAACGGATGGGGCACTAGTACTGATAAGTTTCTCAACTTCAGGCAGTACCATTGAATTCATGAAAGCATCTAGGGGATCAATATCATCTTCTTCAGCAACACCATCTCCACTTGGTTCATTTTGCACCGCAGGATTATCTGTTAAATTCCCAGCATCTACAATCATTTTATCTGCACCATCCGATTCGACTTTGTTCTCCATGATAGTATCATTCCCAACATTCTCGGTTGGAGTAGCTTCATCATCTTCTGACTCTCCATCAAGTGTCCAAGCCTTCCCTGAATTGGGTTCTTCATCCTGTTTTGCCTTTTCAAGTTCTTCTTTCTTTCTCTTCAATTCCTGCCACTCTTGAACTCTTCTCCGACGCTTTTCCATCTCCTCATCTAACTGGCGCTGTTCTTCCTCCAAATCTTCCTCTCTGGTAGTTAACTTCTCTTTCACTTCAGAATCAACATGACTCTTCTTTACTACCACATTCTCATCATCAGTTTCCCTATTTTTGCTTGGCTTAGTATGACCATCCTCCTCCTTTTTCCTCCGTTTCTTATCACGATCCGTCCTTTCATCTACACTAGCATCACTGTAATATTCCTCATCCCTGTCTGATTGCCTCCTCTTTTCTCTCTCCAGTTTCTTTTCCTTCTCCCTCTCGCGTTCTCGCTCTTTCTCGCGCTTCCTCGTCTCCCTCTCATGCTCCCTTTCTTTCTTCCTAGCCCTTTCTTTTTCCTTATCCCTGCTCCTATCCCTCTCCTTTTCTTTTTTCCTATGCTTCGTACTCTCCCTCTCTTCTGAATGTCGATCCCTGTCGCGTTCCTTATGTCTTTCCGAACTCCTTTCCTTGTGACGGTGACTCTTAATCCTCTTCGAATCCTCCTTTTTATCAACCACACCTTCCATGGATTCAAATACTGATTCAAAATCAAAATCTCCGCCTGAACGATTATCTAATCCTCAGTGACCTGAAACATCGAAATTAGATATGCCTATTTAGGGTTTTCAAGTAACTTCTACGGAAACCCTAACGAAGTTGATTCAAAGACTTACAAATTAATGAAAATCGCGTCTCGAGCGGGAATTGGAGGCGCCGTAGTCGAAGATCTGAAACCTGAAATCTTCCGTTCGGGTAAGCGAAAAGAAAAGGAATGGAACCGATCAATACGACGCCGTCTCATGCACGAACCCAAATTTGAAGGATTCGGCTCTTTTGCTACAAACTTCTTTTTTTAGGTTTTTTTGTTGAAACCACATGTGATAAGTTTAACGAAACTACCATCACGGGTGGTAGTCTGATGGTGGGGAGTCTGACAAAGAATCCTCAGGTCCAGGGTTCAATCCCTAGCCTCACCATTTATTCTCCATTTGTTGGAGTTTGTTATTCCTCTCGCCATGGGTGTGGAGGCTCTTTTATGTCAGAATTGTATGGAAGACGTGTACAAGTAATTATATGTAATTAACAAAAGTAAAGTAATTAGGAACAACGTACGCAGATATTTATAGTGGAACCTCTAAGCACCAAACAAGTACTCTGAGTAAAGCACTACCTTCTAGCGCCTCTAGAAGGATTTTAGAATCTGCCGATATTTATTGAATGTTTTATCCGTACACAACGTTAATCAACGAAACACTCTCAGTCTCAAAACAGAGTTCCCGACACGTAACTTCTCTTCACCTAACGGTTTGCAGGCAGGACACTCAGACGGCTCCCTTATTCCATAACTCCGACACACGAAGCTTGCGAGACACCTCTCGGACCGGTAGGTTTCAAGTAGCTCGACCGTAAGGCAGGATCTTCGACATACGAACAATTCCTATGCACCAACGCCCTTCCGACACACAGAACACGCCCGATGACTCGCCTTCAACAAGTTCCGACACACGAAACTTGTCACGATGCTCTCGTTTAGTTATAGCACTGAATCCTGTTGTTGAATACTCTCTTGAACGTCCACAGTTCGTATTTGAGCTCTTATACGTTTATTTATACATGTTGGAAAACCTGTCAAAACTTGTGCTAAAAGTTTTTTTTATAAACTTGTGCTAAAAGTTAAGCAAGTTTTCTTATCTGAAAAATCAGATATTACTCAAGATTTAAATATATAAAAGATATTGCTTAAAATTCAAATATTTATAAACATGAATATCTTTTAATATCTCATCTTTGTGTAGATATATTCGATTTCTTATTCATGATTATCTCGTTCCTAAATATTAGGAAACTGCAGATATTCATTAATAAGGAAATATGATATCTATGTCATGTCATGTTGGCGTCAGCACTGCATTGCTCAGGGAGCCTTCCCCCGCAGCCGCAGTTACGTTCACCTATTTTTCTGCACACTTAAAACATATGTCAGCTGAGTGTTTGTTCCCATCAAAACCTATGAAAACTCGGTCACAACACAACCCAACTATATGCATACTTGAAACCAAAGCTCATGGTCTTATTTTTACCAAATGTTTCACATTATTTAGTCACCAGAACTTTACTATTTATTATTAACATAAATTCGTAAAAATGTTCCAACCATCAGAGGTTGCAAAAGTTCAGGAAATGGAAAAACGTAAAAAATATTTCAAAACATAAAAATTAGGGGTAATTGCAGTAAACCACCATTATAATATCCTATTTTGCAGTAAACTACCATTTTAACAACTAATTACGAAATGCCCATATTTAATACCTCTGTTATCAAAAAACCACCATTAACACTATTCCGTTAAAACTTCCGTTTAGTGCGTGTACACGTGGCAATAAAATATTATTTTATATTTAAATTAATTACCGAAAACCACTATTATAATCTCAGTTTTACGAAAAACACCATTTTAATAACTTATTATCAGAGTACTACCAACTGCACTGTTCATGCTAGATCAGAGGCTCATATGATAATTTTACTCGTTGATAAGTATCTACTAGCTACATGGTGCTTCAATTTAATCTCGATGGAAGTCAATGAAGAAAATAATTTTAGAAAATGCAAAAGGAAACTCTTGTTTGAGAGTTTATTATCAATGTTTAAAGATTATCGACTTCACGGTTCAAATAAAAATAATTTTCTCGTTTATTTTATGAAATATGATTTATTATATCACTACTTTTAAACTCTTATTGTTTTAATATATTGATATTAAAGATCGACTCTGAGCTAAAATATAACAACTTCTCACCACACCCACAACTGCAAATATGCTTCCATTAAGTTTCGTGTCTAGTATGAATTATATATTGCCTTACTAATCAAAGATAACCACAATTGTAGCCTCAACCTCATTCCCTAGCGTTACCTATATATTGAGATGGTGGTTTTTTTGCATAACAAGACATTATAATGGTGGTTTTTTAAAATTGTCCGAATTAAAGTTATATACCCACGCGTCGTATAGCGCGTGTTTTACAATTTCTAACGGAGTTGTGAAAATGGTGGTTTTTTGATAACTGAGGTATTATAATATAGGCATTTCGTAATTATTTATTAAAACGGTGGTTTACTGCAAAACAGGGTATTATAATGGTGGTTTACTGCAATTACCCCTAAAAATTAGGGGTTGGGCTTTGGGAATTGACGAATAGTATTTCAAAACATAATACTATTTCAAAAGTAATTAGTATTTACTGAAAATAAAAATAAAAATAAAAAATCAGTATAAATGAATACTTAAACGCAAAAATGTTGATAAGTTTTAAAACTATAAAACTATAGACACAACAAACGAATAAAATTATTTTTGAATATTGAGAATATCAAATATTTGTTTTTCAGTGAGTTACTCTTTCCGTCAAAGATCTCTGTTTGTCACAGATCTTTGTCTGATAACTGTTACAAGATGGCTTAAGCAGTTATTGTTTCATATTAGCAGACTAATGTATATATTGAAATATTAAAGAGACACAATATGGTACTCGGTTGGTCTCCTTCAAGACTTTGTCCGAGAGGCTTAATCTCCAAGTTCGGCGGAAATGTATCATTATCGTGTTCAAGTACAAGCTACACTTATGCGTTGCATGACCCTATAATTTATAACCTGCTAATACTCTGAAGTCAAGCGAACACCTTGTGAACTCCACCGCCACAAGTACTACCTCCTACAAGTCAACAACTAGACCAGTCCACCTATTGATCTCTTGTTCTTCTCGTGAACGAATCACACTCAGCAACGTAACGTAGACATGAACATTGGCTCTGTTGCAACAGTAACTCCCTTAGATTTGCAGCAAGCTTTACTCCGTACACCACTCCGTGCATTAAACTTGCAAAACTCAGCTCGTATGTACAACTTCAATCACTAATGCTCTTTGATAAATCTCATGGAAGTCGTATTCTACTGATGACCTCCCTCTTTATGTACAGAGAGAAGATTAGGATTTTCCTAAAAATAATTAGTATTGATATCCTTATTTTTAAAGAAAATCCAATTTTTAACCGATTTTCTAAAAACAATGAATAATGAACAACACTTTTGCTTTCGTGAGGAATGAAAATAAATTCGGAATGGAAATGTATCATGTGGATTCTCTCAATTTGGTGGACTCGTGGATCCCCTCTTGCACCCGTCGATTGCATTTTTTGGACGCACCAGATTGTGCCAGCGCATTATTGAAGCATGTGACTTGCACGTGTGTATTTTTCATGTGCATACGTGATATGCACATGACAAATGCACATACGTGGCGCAATCTGTTGCGTCCAAAAAATGCAATCAACGGATGCAAGAGGGGATCCACGAGTCCACCAAATCGGATGGATCCACAGGATACAACCTCTATATTTATAGGGATTGTAAAGGATAAAAAACGAACTAGATAGGTTATAAAATAAAACATAATCGTGACCATTCGATTTAAATAAGTAATATTAGGAATTCGGCATATCGAATCTATTCAAAATATATCGCAATAAATATCATCCTCTCATTTTTTGGTAACTGTCAATGATTTCTATTATTCAATTTTATTAATAATTATCATCTCCTCATTTTTTGGTAATTGTGATATTTATTATTCGATTTTATGAACTTTTGAAAAAATTCATAGCTACTTTTTGATTGTTTTCTTTAGTGGTGAATCGTTTTTATGTTTATATTCAACTGGATGGAAGAGTTTTTGGACAAAGAGATCCGATTTAACTTTACGAAGTTAGTATGTATGTTACATATTGTGTACCCTTTTCAATATTTTTACGTTGGTTTCGAATATATATGTTTGGTTCATGGACCAAATCTATAGAAATTCGGAATCAACCCTATATAAATTCGGAACCATAACATTTATTATGTCCGGTTCAAAATTTGATACCAAATGATTCATGAACCAATTAACCTCAAATCATGAACCAAACCTATAGAAATTAGGAACCATAACATTTATTATGTCCGATTCAACATTTGGTACCAAATGATTCAGGAAACGATTAACCTCAAACCATGAACCAAACTTATAGAAATTCGGAACCAAACCTATATAAATTCAGAACCATAACATTTATTATGTCCGGTTCAACATTTGGTACAAAATGGTTCATGAACCGATTAACCTCAAATCATGAACCAACTTATAATAGAGCAATATTTCAAATAAATATGTTTTGGCTTGTATTAATAAATAATACAATAAGAAATAGTCTGGTTTCAGCATTTGGTACCAAATGGTTCATGAATCAATTTGAATCGATTTACATCAAATCATGGACCAACTTATAATACAACATTGTTTCAAATAAATATGTTATTGATAATACAAGAGCCGATAGCTAGTTGATCGTTTACAGCATTGACATCTTGCACACTTCTTTTTTGACCTTATGCGCATTGCAACATTGAAACACAAGCATGATTCTTTATTTGATAACATTTGGTTCATTATTTATAACATTCAACATGCTAGGTGGTATAAGTTATAAAAATTGACCATGCATGCTACCATGTTGTTTAGATATTTGAATGAAATATGACGATTTTCAGTGAAATCCAAAATCAGAAAAATAAAAAACGATGGTAAAGAAGCGTGCTATAGATTATAGTGTACCTTCGTTTGTAGTCGGGAAAGGCAAAATCGAATTGCGCTCTCGATCAACAGACAAATTCGATTTAGATAGTAAATACGCTCCGATATTGAGATTGATTCACCTCGATAATTCAGTCGCGTGTTACCTAATATCTAGGAAACAAACTAAATCTTGTGAATCTTGTGTGACTAATTTGCCCTTTTGTAAATATTTTTTTATATTTTTTAATGATAAATACTAATTACATTTACAATTCTTTTTAAATCATAGCCATTCATTTATTTGAATCGGATGGTTTCGATTATGTTTTATGTTACATCTAAGATGTCCTTTTTACATGATCCTTACTCATATATTAAGGATTAGGTTCAAGAAGGACATTCAAAGTTTTGTGAGACGAAGGAACATCATCTCCACCATTGATTTCTATTAATATAACGGTTGATATTAATAACCATCACTATCAATCACCCTTGTATTTTGCAAATCCAACCGCCAACTTAATAAACGGTGCAATAATAACAAATGAAGCAGAAAAACAAGTCTCTTTTAAGTACATGTAAATGTTTTCTTTATTTTATTTAATTATAATATACTTTATTAAAATATTAAATACATATACGTGCACAAATGTGCTCCAGTAAACTAGTTATCGAGTAATTTACAAATGACCAAAAGAATGGTTGAATGTTGATCAGCCAACACATTTGCCTCACTCAAATCTTTATCATCTATTTTTTCTCCCAATGTCTTCATACATAACTTCACTGCACCCTTATTTGCAAATGCCAAGTGTGATGTAAGGCTTCCGATTTTTTCAAATCTTTTGTTTTTCCAATATCTACGTGTAGAAACTGTATTATGATAAATGAGATCATAATCCCAGCTGCAACTTTTAAACTTATTTTTGAATTCATTCTGCGTCGGTGAAATCATATTTTCAATTTTTTTGTAGGTTTCTCTTGAATGTTGTTCAATAACATCCATTATGATGTCTCCCATAGCGTATAAGTCTGTCGGGAAATGAGTACGAGGATGAGCGTCCAAAATTTCATTGCATTTTGTTTCGAAATTTGTTTGTCGACAAATGCTGCGAACCAAAGGATTTTGAGAATATGTTATCTCAGAATTCAAACAAAAGTTTAAAACGACAATTAAAAAGCTCGTTAAAAGTTTTGAATATTTGAAGGATGCCATTGTTATGCTTTTTAATCGCTCGATTGTTTTTTGGTGTTGACAGTAAAAGTCAAAGTTCTAAAATATATATATAGCTAAATGACTTTCCATCATGTTTTCATAACAATTCACTTTTTACGAAATAATGTTTTTAGTATTCCTTTTGATGTTTTTCAAGATAGAGTTGCACGAAGCAGTGTCACATTCACAATTATAAGCATGATTTTTTGATATTGTTTAAAATATTTTCATAAATGCAAAATAAAAAGGTATTTTGACTTATGGAATGGGGATTTGAATATCAAATTGAAAAAATTGTTTTTTCCAAGATATTAATGTATTAGGAGTTGGGTTCTAGAGAGATGCATATTTTGTGAAACATAAGGATGTAATCTTGACCGTTGATTTGATTAATTCCACGGTTGTGATTAAAGTTGGTTTTTAATTAATTGGGTGGTTAGATTTGCAAAAAATATGGGCGGTTGGTGATTGACGGTTAGAAATATCAACCGTTGGATTGATAAAAATCAACGGTTGAGATGATGTCCTTCCATCTTACTAAAAGATATATGTCATCCTAGAACCTTTGACAATGTATTAGTAATCAAACAATACAATGATATGTTGTTTGTAATGTTGCAAGTGTAAAATATTACAGAACAATGTTATCTATTTTATATGAAAATTATGTTTAAATATCAAAAAAGTACATGGAAGTCTAAGCATTTTGTTATGAATCACCTTGATGTTTAAATTTATACAGATTAAAATCGTCTGTTGAAAGGTTTTTTCAAGAGTAGCCGACCGTCATTTTTTTCTCATTATTTATATCGATTAAATGCTAAAATAAATCAAATTAACAATATAATATATATAAAATTAAAACACTAAACTACTATAAAAATACTATAAACTAAATTTATTGATTCTAAAACAAAAAAACTTAATTGTCCATACAATATGATTTTATTTGAACCTCTTTAGAAAATTGTAAATTTTATAACATTATATTTGCATAAATTTGCTGAATAATATTTGAGTTTAAGATTATCACCTTGCTACATGACAATGTAAAAGAATCAAAATTGCGAAATAAATATGGAAATACAATAATACCATATAATAAAACCAAAAACTAGCTTTTCTGATCAAGTCAACATGTTCAAAAACTGAAAAAGTACTTTTTAGTGTTAATTAAAGACGATCACATGTATAATAAGACATAGTTCACCTGTACATTATAATATTGCATTTTACCAGTATAACGTTTGTCGTTACAAAACAACCATCTATCACTATTCCGTCAAAAATCCGTTAAATATATGGGACAATTGCAGTAAACCACCATTATTATGTCCCAGTTTGCAGAAAACCACCATTATAACGAAAAATTACGGAAACGGGTATATTATAATTCTGCCGTTAACCAAAAACCACCATTGACCTAACTCCGTTAGAAACTGTACAACACGCGCCACACGACGCGTGGGTATTCAACTTCAATTTAGACAATTGCAGAAAACCACCATTATAATATATTGTTTTGCAGAAAACCACCATTTTAACAACTAAGTACGATATTATTACTCTTCCTACAAAATTATTATGTTGACGCGTGGGTATTCAACTCCGTTAGGTAACGCTAGGTAACGATGTTGAGGCTACAATTTTAGCTATCTTTGATTAGCAAGATATTATTACTCTTCCTACAAAATTACGGTTCATTAAACAAAACATGAGTTTAAAAGTAGTTGAATCTTTAATACATAGTTGAATCTTTTAGATCAATATAGTACAACAGTTATAGTTTAAAAGTAGTGATGTAATAAATCATATTTCATAGAAATAAAAGGAGGAAAATTATTATATTTGAATCGGACAGTCGGTAACCATTCCACATTGATAATTATAAATTCTCAAACATGAGTTTTCTTTTGCATTTTCTAGCATTATTTTCTTCATTGACATCCATCAAGATTAAATTGAAGCATCATATAGCTAGTAGACATATATAAACGAGTTAAATTGTCGTACGAGCCTCTGTTTTAGCATGAACAGTGCAGTTGGTAGTACTTTGATAATCAATTATTAAAATGGTGGTTTTTCGTAAAACGGATATTATAATAGTGGTTTTTGGTAATTAACAAAAATAAAAAAAATATTATTAAATTAATAAGCCCACACGCTTTTAACGGTTCAAGTAACGGAACAGTAGTCTGGTGGTTTTTGGTTAACGGCAGAATTATAATATACCCGTTTCGTAATTTTTCGTTATAATGGTGGTTTTCTGCAAACTGGGACATAATAATGGTGGTTTACTGCAATTGTCCCTAAATATATTAACTTTTTAATATAATAACAATACTTTTATAACAATACACCACCAATATAATAAAATATTTTTACTTCACCACATTTCTAATCATTTTTGTTATCACTGAACCACTGCTTCGTTATTGGAGCTGATTGTTTGATAATGGCGATAATTATAAAGGTGATCGAATGCAATATTGCAATATTTATGTGGTTCCATTGAATAATTCATATTATATAGGTGGTCATTTGTAATTAATCTTACTTTTAAAGCATAATATTTCGAATGATATGGGACAACTCGCAGAAAGTGATTTAAGCCCTTTTTAGCGTGCCTGCATGGATAAAATTCAATTTGCACTAAGGTACCCGCACGGTACAAATGTGTCGTACGAAGAAAATCTATTGAGTGTGTGGTTTGTACCTTTTTGAGTGTGTGGCCAATACCTCGACAAAGGCCAAATGTGAGCTTTTGGTTCGAACGACTCAAAAGGTGGATCGGGCAAAGGAATTGTTTCATGAAATTGAGGTGACTCATGCAAGCATGAAATTGACACGCAAATTGAGGATGTAGGTCGGGCGAATCATTAAGTGTTTCATGCAGGTAAATGACTCGAGTACATCACATGCGTTATGAAGATTCTGAAGTAAAGTGCAACATGGTGTGTCACCTTTATAGAGGTCAGACACTGCTAGAGATCTGTGAACGCAATCACGAAGCCTCGAGATTTCGAAGCGGATATCATGAGAGAAGACTTGACAAACCTTCTAGTTTACCCAACTTTACTTTATTGCAATTTGTTTTATTGTATCGTTCTTCGTAGCAGTGATAGTTTGAACTTTTAAGATGATGTACGCTACATTTTTATGTATAATACATGTTTTGATTGATGTTTCGCACATTCTTTCTTTGTTCTAATTATATGCATGTTATGTTTTTGACGAAATACATATGTGCATGTGTTACTGAAACTCCTAGAATTTGATGACAACTGAACTCTAAGACGTTTACAAGATATTCAACATGTTAATCTTGGGTGTATCGTGCGTGAGAGCGATAAACGCATTCGATTAAGTTTATTTGTTAAGTGAATTTGATTTATAGATCAATAGACCAAAATGTTGAGATATGAGATTCAAGCTCTACATGATTCATCAAGGCGAGAGTTTGAGAACCGTACCCTTTATGAATCGTGCCTATTCTAGACAAAAAACGAGAGTTTAATCGATACTACAACTTAAATTTGTCAATCAGAATTTTATATATATAAAAACCTTTGCTAAATACTCTGATAGAAGTGAACTATGATTGTTGATGCATTTTCATTTTATATAAAAAATCTATCTTCTTGTCTCCAGTTTTTACTGGAGAATCCTTATTATTAGAGGACTAAACCCCACTTGATGCAAAGTGTTTTGAAAGTTGCTGAAGCGAGAGTTAAAAATAAGGATCAATTGTAGAAAACATTTAATATAATACATTTTTTGTAGAAAATCATCATTGAAACAATTAATTACGAAATGTCTATATTATAATAACTATGTTATCAAAAAACCCACATAGTCACTATTCCACTAAACCTACCGCTAAATGCACGTATGCGTGTTTATTGAATATTATTTTGTAGATTAAGTTAATTGCAACCATATTATCCATATTTTGAAAAAAACTACCGTTTTAATAATTAATTGTGAAATGACTATCAGTTGCCCTGTTCATGTTAGATCAGATGCTTCTTTAATAATTTAACTCTTTGATATAATGTTTACTAGGTACATGATGCTTCAATTTAATTATTATGGACGTCAATAATGAAATAGTGCTAAAATGAAAAAGAAAACTCTAGTTCTAGAGGATTGAGTAATGGCTATCTTGTTGCTAAAGATACAACAACTTCAGTCACATCCGCAACCCTAAATATGCTTTTCTATTAGAGGTGGATTCGGGTAAAGCCTCGGGTTACCCATACCCGACCCGATGCTTATTGCAAAATAAATATGCCTTTGGTAGAATTCGAACTCTAAGTTAATCTTTAGCAAACCCCTCCTACTCCACTGCACTACCATATACTCCTGCAATGGTTTAAACATATAAATATATGTTATTGCTTTATTTTGAGTTAGACATATTCTGAGTCAAAGGGAAAATAGTAAATTAAAAATATAAATATCAACTGTTCAAATATTTTTTCTCAAATAGCATTTTTTATTAGATATTTTTTATTGGGTTGGGTATGGACGGGTATGAGTTAACCGTTTTTTTATCGGGTTGGGTTCGAGTTTTATAAAATAATCCGAGGGTTTTTTCGGGTCGGGTGTGGACAAAGCCTAACCCGTCCATACCCGACCCGTGTACACCCCTAATATGGATCATAATTTATTGAACCATTATTTTATTAGCAAGAGTCATTATGCATTACTCATCAAACATAGTCACAATCGTAATCTAAGCCACACATTTTATTGTTATTTATATATTTAGGTGATGATAATAAGATAACTATCATAATAGTATCATTTTGTAATTAATTCTAAAATGGTGGTTTCCTGCAAATTTGGGTATTATAATAGTATTTTTCTATTATTGTCAGTATTAAAATTATATACCCACGCGTTGAATGATGCGTGATTTGCAATTCTAACAGAGTTTTGACAATTGTGGTTTTTGATAACAGAGTAGTACAATAATGGTTTTTTGCAAAATAATGTATTATAATAGTGATTTTCTGCAATTGACCCTAAAAATAATCATATATATATTAAAACGAAAGTATGATTGGACATGTGTCGTCGTGTGAGCAATTTGGCCTACATGTCATTTTTTTAGAATTTTGAATTCTTTTTCCTTTTTCTGATTGGCTGGCTTCTTTGAATAATAATATTAAAAGGCAAACATGGAGGACTGAACTGTAAAAACTTATCTAATTTTTTAAAATTGGTTGCCCAAATTTAAAATTGGTTGCACACAAATTTTAAATTGTTAAAAACTTATCTAATTTTTTAAAATTGGTTGCACACAAATTTAAATTTAACAATATATGATGTCGGAATTTTAAACATGAAAGCATCAAAATAAATGAAAATCAACACATTATGTTGACAAATTTAATTTGGAATGATATAATCATGAGCTGCAATATATCTTCATACGCAAATATGGAAATAAATTTAAATTTAAAATTGGTTGCACACAAATTTAAATTTAACAATAAATGGTTGTCGGAATTTTAAACATGAAAGCATCAAAATAAATGAAAATCAACACATTATGTTGACAAATTTAATTTGGAATGATATAATCATGAGCCGCAATATATCCTCATATGCAAATATGGAAATAAATTAAAATTAAAATTGGTTGCACACAAATTTTAAATTGTTAAAAACTTATCTAATTTTTTAAAATTGGTTGCCTAAATTTAAAATTGGTTGCACACAAATTTAAATTTAACAATATATGGATGTCGGAATTTTAAACATGAAAGCAGCGAACGCGATTCATCCATTTTAATATTATTATTCATATTCATATATATATTAAAAGGGAAGTATGATTGGACACGTGTCGTTGTGTGAGCAATTTGGCCTACGTGTCATTTTTTTTAGAATTTAGAATTCTTTTTCCCTTTTTCTGATTGGCTGGTTTTTTTGAATAATAATATTAAAAGGGAAACATGGAGGACTGAACTGCAAAAACTTATCTAATTTTTAAAAATTGGTTGCACACAAATTTTAAATTGTTAAAAACTTATCTAATTTTTTAAAATCATCATATATATATATTAAAAGAGAAGTATGATTGGACACGTGTCGTCGTGTGAGCAATTTTGCCTACGGGTCATTTTTTAGAATTTTGAATTCTTTTTCTTTTTTTCTGATTGGCTGGCTTTTTTGAATAATAATAATATTGAAAGGCAAACATGGGACTGAACTAAAAAAACTTATCTAATTTTTTAAAATTGGTTGCCTAAATTTAAAATTGTTGCACACAAATTTAAATTTAACAATATATGGATGTCGGAATTTTAACATGAAAGCAGCGAACGCGATTCATCCATTTTAATATTATTATTCATATTCATATATATATTAAAAGGGAAGTATGATTGGACACGTGTCGTCGTGTGAGCAATTTGGCCTACGTGTCATTTTTTTTAGAATTTAGAATTCTTTTTCCCTTTTTCTGATTGGCTGGTTTTTTTGAATAATAATATTAAAAGGGAAACATGGAGGACTGAACTGCAAAAACTTATCTAATTTTTAAAAATTGGTTGCACACAAATTTTAAATTGTTAAAAACTTATCTAATTTTTTAAAATCATCATATATATATATTAAAAGAGAAGTATGATTGGACACGTGTCGTCGTGTGAGCAATTTGGCCTACGGGTCATTTTTTAGAATTTTGAATTCTTTTTCTTTTTTTCTGATTGGCTGGCTTTTTTGAATAATAATATTAAAAGGCAAACATGGAGGACTGAACTAAAAAAACTTATCTAATTTTTTAAAATTGGTTGCCTAAATTTAAAATTGGTTGCACACAAATTTTAAATTGTTAAAAACTCATCTAATTTTTTAAAATTGGTTGCCTAAATTTAAAATTGGTTGCACACAAATTTAAATTTAACAATATATGGATGTCGGAATTTTAAACATGAAAGCATCAAAATAAATGAAAATCAACACATTATGTTGACAAATTTAATTTGGAATGATATAATCATGAGCTGCAATATATCCTCATACGCAAATATGGAAATAAATTTAAATTTAAAATTGGTTGCACACAAATTTAAATTTAACAATATATGGATGTCGGAACATGAAAGCATCAAAATAAATGAAAATCAACACATTATGTTGACAAATTTAATTTGGAATGATATTGTCACGACCCAAAATCAAGGATCGAGACCGGCGCTTAACCAACGCTAAGCAAGCCTCCTTGTTCCTCAAATAAACAAATATTCTAAACAATGGATGTAAATAAATTAAATAAAACTCTGAGAACCAAGTACAACGGAGCGTCTAAAGAAGATACTGAAATAAAATACTAGAACTATCTGAAGCTGACTGGATGGCATCGTATTGGAAACAAATGACTTGGTAGCGTAGTCAGCTGATGTCACTCTCAACCACTGGCTCACTTATCTGAAAAATAGCGTGGGAAAATAACGGGTGAGTCAAAAGACTCAGTGAATACATAACATACTTTATTAACGTCTGGTGTACGTTGTTTAGTTCATTTTTACTCATTCTTTTCATATCATATCATCATATACACATATACAAATAATAATGCATAAATGCAACTGTCTGTATCGTCTATGTGTACTACTCAACCCGATATATAATCCTACTCAACCCGATATAATCAGAATGGGCAGTCGTCACTGCCGGTCCGGACCCTCAATAATCATGACCGTTCATAGTCCGTCGTCATGTCTGTGTTAATTGGCCGTTCATAGTCCGTCGCCAATGCCTATGTGTTAATTGGCCGTTCATAGTCCGTCGCCAATGTCTATACTAATTGGCCGTTCATAGTCCGTCGCCAATTATCTATACTATCTATGCCGATGTCATGTATGCAACACACATATCACATAATCATATAAGTCATGTACATATATTTATATACATATTATTCTCAATTCATAACGTATCAAGTCCTCAATCAGATATTTATTTAGTCTACGAAAATAAAATATATTATATACTCACATCTTAAACCTTGATATGATACTCCGTTCGCCCAGAGAACTTACGTACATGTATTGTTGATACCCTTTGCGTAACCTGAACAAACTCATTACATATTATATATGTATAATTCATGTGCATGTTAAAACACACGGACCCCTATATTCACTGCATAAAGTCAAGTCTGCCATTAATTTCATCACTGTAGTTAACCCACTTACAAATATGTGTATGAAAATTACACCCAAATTTGATAATATTATTCATGCATGTAGTAACTTGTCTTATTCAATCGGATGCATCTTATGAAGTATAGGAAGTTTAAGATTTGTGCAGTCACCCAACATCAACACTATAAAATACTTTCTTTCATAACCTCACTCAAATCCACACCCACGTGAACAATATCAAACCAAGAATTCTTGACATATCATGTAGTATACAACCATGTGATTTGTATTCGTCCTTCTTCCCAGTGTTTCTAAACTTTCAGTCACATATAACAAAGATGTCCAATCTTTTCCATACAACAATTATATAAGTGCTAGTACACAGCAAGTTACAATCTCACCTGTTGCGATCTTCTTAATGTTCTTCTTTCGATCTTTAGCTCAAAAATTCCATGCGTAGCTCCTCCCAAATCTAATCAACCCTAATTATCATTTATTTGTTTCCCCACTGCCACATTTAACTCTAACCGACTACCACTATCCCTTTATCCACTCAACGTGTTTGACCACATCAGTAATTTGATAACTTTTTATTATATTATACTTGTCATTCTTTTTATTTATTAAAACTGTATATAACAGATATAATCATGAGCTGCAATATATCCTCATACGCAAATATGGAAATAAATTAAAATTAAATTGGTTGCACACAAATTTTAAATTGTTAAAAACTTATCTAATTTTTTAAAATTGGTTGCCTAAATTTAAAATTGGTTGCACACAAATTTAAATTTAACAATATATGGATGTCGGAATTTTAAACATGAAAGCAGCGAACGCGATTCATCCATTTTAATATTATTATTCATATTCATATTCATATATATATATTAAAAGGGAAGTATGATTGGACACGTGTCGTCGTGTGAGCAATTTGGCCTACGTGTCATTTTTTTAGAATTTAGAATTCTTTTTCCCTTTTTCTGATTGACTGGTTTTTTTGAATAATAATATTAAAAGGGAAACATGGAGGACTGAACTGCAAAAACTTATCTAATTTTTTTAAAATTGGTTGCACACAAATTTTAAATTGTTAAAAACTTATCTAATTTTTTAAAATCATCATATATATATATTAAAAGAGAAGTATGATTGGACACGTGTCGTCGTGTGAGCAATTTGGCCTACGGGTCATTTTTTAGAATTTTGAATTCTTTTTCCTTTTTTCTGATTGGCTGGCTTTTTTGAATAATAATATTAAAAGGCAAACATGGAGGACTGAACTAAAACAACTTATCTAATTTTTTTTAAAATTTTTGGTTGCCTCATCTAATTTTTAAAATTGGTTTGCACACAAATTTTAAATTGTTAAAAACTCATCTAATTTTTTAAAATTGGTTGCCTAAATTTAAAATTGGTTGCACACAAATTTAAATTTAACAATATATGGATGTCGGAATTTTAAACATGAAAGCATCAAAATAAATGAAAAATTAACACATTATGTTGACAAATTTAATTTGGAATGATATAATCATGAGCTGCAATATATCCTCATACGCAAAAATGGAAATAAATTTAAATTTAAAATGGTTGCACACAAATTTAAATTTAACAATATATGGATGTCGGAATTTTAAACATGAAAGAATCAAAATAAATGAAAATCAACACATTATGTTGACAAATTTAATTTGGAATGATATAATCATGAGCTGCAATATATCCTCATACGCAAATATGGAAATAAATTAAAATTAAAATTGGTTGCACACAAATTTTAAATTGTTAAAAACTTATCTAATTTTTTAAAATTGGTTGCACACAAATTTAAATTTAACAATATATGGATGTCGGAATTTTAAACATGAAAGCGGCGAACGCGATTCATCCATTTTAATATTATTATTCAAAAAAGCGCGGGTCAATGGCAGAAATTGTGCACATCAGAATACACTTCTCAGCCTGTTCAGTACACCATCAGATTTTATTAATGCAACTATTAAGTCCAAGAAAAACTAAATCAATATGTATATCACACACGAATTACTGAATGATCACTGAAATCTTGCAGTTAAGAGATGAATCAATCATCTAGGCAATTGATCCCCTAGGTGTGTGGATAAAAAAATCATCCTTAGCATAAACTCTAGAGAAGCTGGACCGTGGGGTAAACTGGATAACTTCTAATGCTAGATCATCTTGAGGTAACCTTGTCGTGTGAACACAAATAAATTGTGCACGTGTAATTTTAATACACTTCTCAGCCTGTTCAATACATCCATTTTAATATTATTATTCAAAAAAGCTGTGATTAAAAGGGATGTATGATTGGACACGTGTCGTCGTGTGAGTAATTTCACCTATGTGTCATTTTTTTAGAATTTTGAATTCTTTTTCCCTTTTTTCTGATTGGCAGACTTTTTTGAATAATAATATTTTTAAAACATGGAGGACTGAACTGTAAAAACTTCCGAATCTATAATATTATGTATTCGACACATGCTGCCAAAATATTTACATGAAATATTTGACTATAATCGTTAAATCCATCACCCCGCGCACAGCGCGGGTCAATACCTAGTATACATATTAAAACTTAGAAATGAAATTTGACTTAATCTGAAATTAGTGTTTTTAAAAGAGAAGTATGATTGGACACGTGTCGTCGTGTGAGCAATTTGGCCTACGTGTCCTTTTTTTAGAATTTTGAATTCTTTTTCCTTTTTTCTGATTGGCTGGCTTTTTTGAATAATAATATTAAAAGGCAAACATGGAGGACTGAACTAAAAAAACTTATCTTATTTTTTAAAATTGGTTGCCTAAATTTAGAATTGGTTGCACACAAATTTTAAATTGTTAAAAACTTATCTAATTTTTTAAAATTGGTTGCACACAAATTTAAAATTGGTTGCACACAAATTTAAATTTAACAATATATGGATGTCGGAATTTTAAACATGAAAGCATCAAAATAAATGAAAATCAACACATTATGTTGACAAATTTAATTTTGAATGATATATTCATGAGCTGCAATATATCCTCATATGCAAATATGGAAATAAATTTAAATTTTAAAATTGGTTGCACACAATTTAATTTAACAATATATGGATGTCGGAATTTTAAACATGAAAGCATGAAAATAAATGAAAATCAACACATTATGTTGACAAATTTAATTTGGAATGATATAATCATGAGCTGCAATATATCCTCATACGCAAATATAGAAATAAATTAAAATTAAAATTGGTTGCACACAAATTTTAAATTATTAAAAACTTATCTAGTTGTTTAAAATTGGTTGCCTAAATTTAAAATTGGTTGCACACAAATTTAAATTTAACAATATATGGATGTCGGAATTTTAAACATGAAAGCAGCGAATGCGATTCATCCATTTTAATAATATTATTCAAAAAAGCGCGGGTCAATGGCAGAAATGGTGCACATCAGAATACACTTCTCAGCCTGTTCAGTACACCATTAGATTTTATTAATGCAACTATTAAGTCCAAGAAAAACTAAATCAATATGTATATCAGTATATCACACACGAATTACTGAATGATCACTGAAGTCTTGAAGTTAAATACCTGAGATGAATCAATCATCTGGGCAATTGATCTCCTAGGTGTGTGGATAAAAAATCATCCTTAGCATAAACTCTAGAGAAGCTGGATCGCGGGGTAGACTGGACAACTTCTAATGCTAGATCATCTTGAGGTAACCTTGTCGTGTGAACACAAATAAATTGTGCACGTGTAATTTTAATACACTTCTCAGCCTGTTCAATACATCCATTTTAATATTATTATTCAAAAAAGCTGTGATTAAAAGGAATGTATGATTGGACACGTGTCGTCGTGTGAGTAATTTGACCTATGTGTCATTTTTTTAGAATTTTGAATTCTTTTTCCCTTTTTTCTGATTGGCAGACTTTTTTGAATAATAATATTTTTAAAACATGGAGGACTGAACTGTAAAAACTTCCGAATCTATAATATTATGTATTCGACACATGCTGCCAAAATATTTACATGAAATATTTGACTATAATCGTTAAATCCATCACCCCGCGCACAACGCGGGTCAATACCTAGTATGCATATTAAAACTTAAAAATGAAATTTGACTTAATCTGAAATTAGTGTTTTTATAAAATTACCAATGTATCTTTATATTGAATGGATAACAATAGAAATCAAATTAATTATAAACGTCAGGTTACTACAATAAATGGTCGTTATCACTTTAAGGAATATTTGGTCATTTATATAAGATTCATTCTGAATCATCAATGTTCGAGAATATCTACGCTATTTTTATAAAGTGTTCATTGTAGAAAACCACTATTATGATAACCCATTCTGCAGAAAATCATCATTTTAACAACTAATTACTAAATGCCTCTGTATGATATCACTATTATAAAAAAACCACCATCGACACTTTTTCGTTAAAACTTCTTTTAAGTGCGTGTACGCGTGATAGTGAAATATTATTTTATAGGGTTAATTCCAGATGACAACCGTTATAATATGCCATTTTCCAAAAAACCACATGTATATTGTAATAGTACATTCGACCACCTTTATAATTACTAACGTTTCCAAAGAACCACCTCAGTTAACGGAGATGTGGTTAAATGAAAACCAAAGTGATTATAAACGTGGTGAAGTGAAAACTAATTTATTATAGAGGGGGTACATTGTAATAAAAATACTATTATTATAATTTAATATATTTAACGGAATATTTGACGGACCGGTGATAAGTGGTTGTTTGGGAATGTCAAACGTTATACGGGTGGTCGAATGTAATATAACAATATACAAGTGGTTTTGTGGAAAATGGCTTATTATAAAGGTGATCATTTGGAATTAACCATAGTTTATATTTAAGTTAATTACCAAAAATCATTATTATAATCTCAGTTTTACGAAAAATCATCATTTTAATAACTGATTATCAAATGACTACCAACTGCAATGTTCATGCTAGATCAGAGGCTCATACGATAAGTTAAGTCATTGATAAGTGTCTACTAGCTACGTGATGCTTCAATTTAATCTTGATGGATGTTAATGAAAAAAATAATGCTAGGAAATGCAAAAGGAAACCCATGTTTGAGAGTTTATTACCAATGTATAATTGTTATCGACTGGCCGCACATAAATATTTTTCTTCATTTTATCCCTATGAAATATGATTTAGTACATCCTACTTTTAAACTTTAATTGTTGTACATTATTAATCTAAAAGATTCAACTTTGTGCTAAAGATATAACAGTTTCTCACCGCAACTGCAAACATGCTTCTATTAGTTTCGTGTTTAGTGTGGATCATACATTAATTAACCGTAATTTGGTAGCAAGAGGGTTTTTTGATAATGTGGATATTATAATAGAGTCGTTTCGTACTTAGTTGATAAAATGGTGGTTTTCTGCAAAATAAAATATTATAATGGTGGTTTTGTACAATTGTCCGAATTGAAGTTATATATCCACGCGTCGTGTGGCGCGTAAAAATGGTGGTTTTTTTATAACAAATCTATTATAATATACTCATTTCGTAATTAGTTGTTAAAATTGTGATTTTTTTGCAAAACATAACATTATAGTAGTGATTTTCTGCAAATATCCCTTTCATAAACATATAATTCAAAATCAAAAGGGTTAATTGTAGAAAACCACTATGATAATACACTGTTTCACAGAAAACCACCATTGTAGCAACTGATTAGGAATAACATCTTTTATAATAGCTCCGTAATCAAAAAGCCACCATTGTCAATGTTCCGTTAAAATTATCGTTAAAAGTGCGTTCGTGTGATTATTGAACATTATTTTATTAATAAAGTTAATTGCAGAAAACTACCATTATAATCTCAATTTTGCAAAAACCACCATTATAATCTCAATTTGCAACAAAAAACCATCTTTATAATTACAAATTGGAAATGATTATCGACTGCTCTGTTCGTGTTAGATCGAAGGCTCCAATGATAATAACTCTTGGTCAAATTTCTTATAGCCACATGATTCTTCAATTTATCTTGATGGATGTCAATGAAGAAATATTGCTAAAAAAATTCACGTCTGAGAGCTTGTTATCATTTTAATAGCTATCAACACTCTCTCATTTTCATAATCTCATTTTTTTCATTCCCTCCACCATTTTCATACCTCAAGCTTTTAAAATTTCAAGCTTTATCATAATCTCTTTAATCAACTCCGACCCATATTCTCAATCCATCTCAACCCATTCTCACCCGTTTAATTGTAAACCCATCTCAATCCATCTCAACCCATTCTCACCCGTTTAACTGTTGCACCTCACATGTGGTTTTTGTATTTTAATTGTTACACCTCACATGTGCACCTTACTATTGCACTTCGTAGTTGCATTCTATAGTTGCATTTCACATGTAAATTTCACATGTGCATTTCACATGTGCATTTCACACATGCATTTTGATCTTGCATTTTGCAGTTGCATTTTAGAGTTCCATTAAGGGTACATTTGTGTTCCATTTTCATTGTATTGCTATTTTTTTATAAATTTAATATATTTCCATGCTTTTAAGTTGGCTAAATAAATGGCTGGTGGACGTTCAGAGCAATGTGCTGATGCAAAACCATTAGAAATTGTATTTTACTTGCAAATCACATTTTGATGAATTTAATTTTGATAAATGAACTTTTTGATGAAAACATTGTAATTTTCTTGTATGTCGCGATAATCTAATTGATTTCCCTTTCGAACATGCAACTTGAAAATGCAACTATATAAAGCAAATCAAAAATGCAAAATAAAAATGCATCAGATTGATCTAACACGTTGCTTTCACCCGACTTCGCAAATCAAGTGCTAAAATGCAACACTAAAATGCAACACCAAAATGCAACAATAAGATGCAAAACTAAAATGCAAGTGCTAAAATCAAACCTTCCACAAACATAAAAGTCACAAAAGTCATCCCTGTCTATTCAAACCTCTCCACAAACACACTATCACAATATCAACCTCAAATGCCTTCGCTGCCTTATGCAAATCACCCACAACTAAAGTGAAACATAGCAACAACTAAATAGTTTGCATAACCATTGTGAAACAAAATAAAATTCTAAACTCAAACACCACATGCCAAGGAATACAAGTTAAAGACACACTGTCATTAAAATAAAAAGCAAAAAATAGACTTCTTCGAATAAAACTAAAAAGCGTGAAATGCATAACAGACCATAGCTTTAGTTTTCGAATAAAAGGACCCAATGAAATTCGGCGTATCCTCCTCCTTAAATCCAATCCCAGTACCAATCGGATGCTTCTCATCATACTAAAAAATGCAGCCAGTAGCGTAATTAACCACTACAAGTCCCTTCTCTCTGCATACATCAGCCAACGTCAGCGTCCCAACCACATTAGTCCTTATAGTCTCAACCTTATGCGATTCACACCAATCGACATTCGGCCGGCCGGTGACGCCAGCAGCGTTGAACACATGCGTCGGCTTGAATGACTCGATGTCGGCTATCAGAGAGGATCGCTCTTGAAGACGTCCGTTGCCGTATTCAAAATTGATGTTTTGAGCTTTGCAAAGCGAGCCGAGGAGTCCGCCGATCTAGCCTGTACGGCCGTAGATGAGGAATTTGAGCGGCTTTTTCGGATTGGAGGTTGTGAAGCCCATCGAGATTCGATCAGATTGGATCTGGTGGTTTGGAGGTGTAGTGAGCTTAGGTCCATCGCGAATATGTGAGAGGTGAGAAGTGCCAGCGAATATGTGAGAGGTGAGAAGTGACAGAAAGGAGCCTCTCACTTAATGACCTAACTACCCTCAGCAGCTTAACCCCCAATTCATTCCTAACCAAACTAAATTTAATCCCAGATGACACGTGTAACAATCCAATCTATTCGATCTATGAAATGTAAGGTCCAAATCTGGACTCATGAATCCACCAAATAGTAGTGGATCCACCAGAGACGCCCTCTATATAACTTATACATGTTGTTTCTGATTCCTCATATTGCTTTGTTTCTTGTTCAAGTTTTACATATGATGCGACCTTCCACTCGAACTTCATAAATGTCTTTAGTGTACCTGTTGGATGACATTTTGTGACTTGTATCCTGCCCATTTGTTGCTACAAACTTATGTAGTGTGGAACTTTAATATGTACTCCAATCAAATGGAGCATTAATATGTACTCCAACATAAGTAGTATTTAATTTTCTAATCTTATGTAGGTATGTCTTCCATGATTCACCTGGCCGGTCAGTGGTCATGATCGTTTGGCACCAAGTCAGTGTTCGTTGAGAATCAGTTAAACTTTCACAGTATATATTGTCGTCCTTGTCCTTCCATTTGATCTGTGACTTCCCTTTCAGTAAGTTCTGGCTTCACTCTGTTTTCTTAAGCACGCTTGAAGATCTTTTGTCCAACAGAATAAACCAAAGTCTGCAGTTCTGTCATTTCTGTATACACGGCTAGCTAGGGTTCCGGAGGTAAAACACTCATATGTCATATGTATCGGTGTTAATTGATTGATTGAAAAGTGGCTAAGAGTGTTAATTAAGCTCATATGATGCGTGTTAGTCTGGTTCGATTTCCAGGATGATAAATTGAGTATTTTTTATTTCTTATTTGACAGGAGGCAGCAACAGCGTAGTTACCTGACTTGCTTCAAATTAGCTAGGTTTAATGGTAACTTCGACTGTAGGGCATAAAATTTAACTTGAATAAAAACTTGTGATCTATATATCTGATATAATTTAATAAAATAGGTTGTAGTGGTGGAGATCCAACGGAAATTGAAATAATAGTTGGCAGGCTCAATTTGGAGCTGATCCACGTAGACTACTCAAATTGGAAATTTACATCTTAAATGAGCTTTTATTGTTGTGTTAAAGATAGATGAGAGAGCTTGTTGGAGAATCAACTAACCTTTTTGGTTTCTTGTTGAAAATGTTATTTTTTGACACACAAAAAAAGCAACGATAATTCTTTAAAATATAATTGACTTTTACTGACCTTTTCTTAAGATAATTAATTATTTAAGGTTAAATTATTTATTGTAAGTTTCCAAATAAACAATCTAAGTGAAATTATATTATGTTTATGTTTGGGGGGCCACCATTATTATTCTCCAAGCGAAACAGTTTTAAAAACGTACGTCCACGTCTTTGCATGCTATATTTGTATCACTAATAATGTGAACTCAATATATCAATTCAATGTGTAGTTTACATCTTCCTCAGTTCAACACAACAACCCAAAACCTGACAAATTAAAAGCAATATCAATCTCAACTAGAGCCACTGATACCTCAGTTTAGTCCAAAGAAACTCATATCTGAACACTTGATACCTCAGATCTAGCCGAAAACCAACACCTGAACTAGAGAGCCACTCTACAGCTTGTTTCAAGCCATCTTAGTCTGGTGAGTAACTAGCTATAATACACGTCTGTCTATGTTATAAGTGTGGTTAGAATATATATTCTTATGTGGTTGTGTGACTTAGTTCCCTGTGTGCAGGAAAAACAAATGTTGATCGTCTTCTTTGTTTTTGCTTTGGCTGGAGTTGTAACTTCGTCAACTCCATGGACTGTTCACGGCGTACCAGAATTTAAACTTACAGGGGATCATATCCTCTATTCTTACGGGTCTGATTCCTCAATGTTATATTAGTTATTTTCTTGGAAATTTGGATTGTAAGAATTTACCTACTGACGTTCATTTGCATTTCTCAAAACCTGACTTTTCTTTGTTATGTATTGTACAGGGTATATCGTGCAGATGTGACAGTGGGGAATCCATCCAAGGTCTACAATTTGCATCTAGAAACGGGAAGCGATATCACATGGATTAAATGCAAATACCAGTTTCTCCGTAAGAGTCACATTTCAATTTTAAAAACATTTAATTTATTCTCTATGAACTTGAATTACAAAGAACCTAAACCCTAAACTAGAATTACTATGACTCTAAAAAGTTTATACCATGTCTTCAGAGCTATATTAGTTATAAACTGTCAGTATATATAATCCTAGCTAGGTTTAGTCATTTGTGATAGTATAAATACATGTTAAATGAACCGTGATAGTATAATTATTACTTGTGACATTTGTATGTAGTGGGGTGTGTAGAAGTGCCATCAGTTGTTGAATATCAGCAAATCTTAAGCTGCTTGGATCATATTCAGTAATTGTTGATTCGTGCCAATACTTTCACTACGCCCGAAAATGGCTTAAGCGACAAACTTTGAAGTAGTCACAATATATTTAGTCACATAAGATACCTTATATGACTAACCTAATTAGTTAGTCACAAGTATTATCTTATGCGACTACTCTTTAGCGACTACCCAAGGCGAGTCACTTAAGAGTACTTATGCGACTAATTTAATCGTGACTTACCAAACTAAGTCCCATAAGGGTCCTTATGCGACAGGATTTCGGGTGACTTACCAAAGAAAGTCACGTAATGGTTATTTTGAAAATTCAACGGACTAATTGTTGCACAACTGACATGATACTTTAATTTCGTACGACACATTTATTGGTTTTCAACAACCAGATTGTCCTCTTGTGACTTATTTAGACAAAGTTAGTCGCATAAAAGCAATTTTAGATCTCAGTGCACAGGTTGCTGGGAACGCGCGATTTCAGTTTGTAAACACCAGTACATCCCATCTCTCCTCTCCGGCGATTGGGCATAACTCAGCTGTGTAGCACCGGCCACACTCGTGCCTTCATTGAACAAAGTAGCTGCTGATATATTCGTGCCTTCATTTGAGAACAAAGTAGTTGTGTAGCACCGGCGATTGGGCAGGCTACCAGCACTGAAAATGCTGCTGCTTTGGGATGACCAGCTGCTCCTCTAACTCGTTACTCACCCTGACCGGAGGTTTTCATTTGATGTGGTATGTGATAAGTGCAAAATGAAACTCATTCCTTTGTGCAAAATGAAACTCATTCCTTTGTGCAAAATGAAATTCATTCCTTTGTGCAAAATGAAACTCATTCCTTTGTTTACATTGTAGCTATTTTATTTTGCATTTTATGTAGGGAAAGTTATGGACAAGAGTTGGATGTCGTTGGGAAGATGGGAGACAAGGTACTTGGTGGGCATTAGAAGTTTCATAGAGTTTGTGAGAGTTAATTCGTCCGAGGATACTCACTTATGTCCTTGCAAGCAATGTAGATTGTGCAATGCAAGAGTGACGTTAGATCAAATGTATATTCATTTGAATGAATATGGTATAATGCATGATTATACAACATGGACATATCACGGAGAAGTTTCTAACCGTCCATCAATGTACCAAATGCGGCGTGAATATCTTAAGAAGAAAAAGGAACAAATGAGCATTCATAGAGGTGGGAGTAGTAGTTGTGCAAATCATGCAATTGAAATCATCAATGATGCATTTCCTATTAGACATGTGCATGAGACGAGGGGAGGAGAAATTAGTGATACGAATACTCAAGTTGAAAATGCTCAATTTGATGATGCAACTTATGATATGTATCAAATGCTTGTTGTGGAAGCACAAAGTCCGATTTATGAAGGTAGTGACAAGAATATTTTGGAAACCATATTAAAAGCAATGCAAGCGAAGGTTGACAATGGATGGTCCGACAAGAGCTTTAATGATCACTTGAAGCTTACAAAAGATTTGCTTCCTTCTCCAAATAAATATCCTAGTTCATACCGAGATATTAAGAAACTTTTGAAGGGTTTGGACTTGGGTTATGAATCTATTCATGCATGTGAGTATGGGTGCATCCTATTCTACAAAGAATATGAGAGCTTTGATTGTTGTCCGGTGTGCGGTGAATCACGATATATGAAAGAACAAGGGAGTAGTAAAATTCCAAGAAAAGTTGTACGATATTTTCCGTTAACTCCTCGATTAAAGCGGCTTTATATGTCTCCGTACATAGCAAAAGAGATGAGATGGCACGGTGAGAGGATTGCTACCGACGGTGATATTAGGCATCCTTCAGATGGAGTTGCTTGGAAGGAATTTGATTATCAATTTCCTAATTTTGCTTCAGAGATTCGCAATGTAAGACTTGGATTAGCAACCGATGGGTTTAATCCATTTGGGTAGCGGGTGTTTCTTATAGCACTTGGCCGGTTGTTGTTATGCCTTACAATCTACCACCATCATTGTGTATGAAAAAAGAGTTCAACATTCTAGCTTTGTTGATTTCGGGGCCTAAATCTCCAAAAAAGTGTTTGAGCGTTTTCATGCGTCCTTTAATCGACGAGTTGAAACTTTTATGGGAGGATGGAGTTCGTACATACGATCGTCACATTGGGTCATTCTTTACGATGAAAGCAGCTGTGATGTGGACCATTAGCGATTTCCCTGGTTTAGGAATGTTGGGAGGTCATACGACACAAGGATACAAAGCTTGTCCGATATGCTTGGATGAAGTGGATGCTACATATTTGGTTTCGACTATGTCATATCAAGGGCACCGAAGGTGGCTCCCTAAAAATCACGCTTGGAGAAAAGCATCTCATAGATTTAATGGGAGGGTAGAGATGAGGGATCCTCCACGTTTGAAGGATGGAGAAGAGATATTGCATGAGGTATTGCAGAATGATTATCGAGTACTTAGTTTACATCCAAATTATACGTCGATGGGAGCTACAGAGAAATTATGTTGGACACATATAACAATTTTCTACGAATTACCTTATTGGAAGTCCTTTAGACAACCATACTCGTTGGATGTCATGCACATTGAGAAAAATGTATTCGATAATATTTTTGGTACCATTCTCGGGATTGAGGGAAAGACAAAGGATGGTCCTAATTCGAGGTTGGCTTTAGAAAAACAAGGGGTTAGGCCACATCTTTGGTTAAATCAAAAGACATCATCATCAAAGAAGTCAAAAATACCTAAAGCAGATTATGTTGTGACTTCGGATGCAAGACAAGAAATACTTGAATTTATTAGAGATGCAAGGTATCCATGTGGCTATGCTGGAAGTTTGAAAAGTAAAATCAAGATTGAGGATAAAAAATTTTGCGGACTAAAGACTCACGATTGTCATGTGATGCTCCAAAGACTTCTTCCTGTGTTTATTCGAGAATATCTACCTTTTCATGTCGTAGACCCACTCATTGCATTGTCCAAATGGTTTCAAAAGTTATGTTGCCGGGAGTTGAAGACAAGTGACATTCTACAGATGAAGGATGACATAGTTGTGATTCTTTGCAAGTTTGAGAGGATTTTCCCTCCTCATTTCTTCACAATAATGGTTCATCTAATGATACATCTTCCCGATCAAGTATTATTGAAAGGTCCAGTAAATTATAATTGGATGTTCCCTATTGAAAGGTATTTGGAATAATGATACTACATATACGATTTCGAATATATTGATTTAAATTCATAACTTTATTGTTTTATTGCAGACAATTAGGTCACTACAAAAAGTCCGTTAGGAATACACGATATCCGGAAGGATGCATTGCAGAGCAGTACATTGTACAAGAATGTGTGACATTTTGCAAGCTCTATATAAATTCGTCTCATACTCCCATGGATTGTAGTATACAAAGTCCAAGCTCATTTACAATTTCGGTATTTTCCAATTTGATCAAACCGGATGGATATATGCGAAAAGTAAGCTTGTCCTCAAAGGAAATAAATATTGCCCATTGGTGTGTGATGGAAAATTGTGAAGAAGCTAGATACTTCATAGAAGCACACAAGACACAATTTTGGGATTTGTATCCTAATGCTTCTAATGACGATCGGATTAGTCATTTTCATCCATATTTCCTAAATTGGGTGAGTTTTGCTTTTCAAATATAAGTTGATGTTTGTTTATAATGTTTTACTATGTTTATTTTTTATTTGAAAGTAGCGTTTTAATTATTAAATTATTTCCTAAATTTTATGTAGATACTTTCGTTGAAGGAAGAATACGAGAGGCTCTCACCACGCTCAAAAAGAGATTCATATTATTCTCGGGAATTACACATTTTAGCTCGATTGCCACTTAAGCACTATTGTTACTCTCATTGCTATGTCAACGGCGTCAAATATGTTATTTGTGAGCGTGATCGAAAATTACAAACACACACAAAATAGTGGAGTAATGGTGGAGACGGATGATGCAACTTACTATGGCATTCTTCAGAATATTATTGAGTTGAAGTACACGGATGAAATGAGCGTGGTGGTTTTTCAATGTCAATGGTTTAACACGGATCCAAAAGACAATCGAAGTACCAAAGTTGATCATGGACTTCTATCAATTGACACATCTACTAGTTGGTATGAGGACCAACCTTATTGTCTCGCAACTACGGCTAGACAAGTTTTTTACTTAGACGACCCAAAGGCGGGTGGAAATTGGAAGGTGGTAAATATTGTTAACCATAGAGGAACTTATAGTCATAGTTCACTTGCAAGGAATGAAATGTTCATACGACCACAAGATGATCCCGAACCATATCAAGAGATAGAGCCTACACATGTTTTCGATCAAGTTGTAAACGAGGAAGAAAATGAGGATGATTCATACAACGACCCATGTGAAGAAGATCAACAACAAGAAGAAGAAATACCGAAAGTGGTGGAAGCATACGAGGATCATTCAAGTGACGATAAATATGAAGAATCTTTTGAGGAGGATGAGGATGATCAAGATGAAGACCAAGACTTGGATGATAACCCATAAATATGTATTCCACTTAAAACATATGTGCTGTTAAAATGTTGAAGATAGTGACTTTGTAGTAATGCATGAATGATTGTTAAGATGTACTTAAAACATATGTATTGTTCTGTTTGTATTGATGCAGGGATGCGTTCTGAGTCGAGATGGTTGTCTGCTATTTTTTAACATATACGATTACTCGCATGACTTACTTTGACCATAGTTAGTCACCTGTGTTGTATCAAAATTACTCGAATCATATATGGTTACGTGACTTATTTACTCTATGTCAGTCACTTAATTACTCTAATTTAGGCGGGATAATAATTTCACTGAAATGGAAGGGAACCACGTGGCAACTTACCACGTACGTGTCGATGTTAGATGTAATCTTCTGATCTCATCCTACGGTCCATATTTCTCAACCGACATCAAGCAATCAACCATACTCCTCAGAAACCCTAACATCACAACTTCAACCTCACACAACTCTCACTTCCTCTGTCGCCGACTACCAGACGAAGCTCAATTTCCATCAGGTACTGAATCTCTACTCTCAATTCCTTGGTTTTGATGTTTATAGTTGTCTGACCCATGTGTGTCTCTTGCAGGAATTGCACCCAAGAAATGAAAATTGAATGAGATTAAAGAGAGGTTGAACCCTCGCTCACCTTCAATTAGGCGTCCTCCAGCTACTCTCAGCCCTACGCCGCTGAAAACCAAGCGACCTCCTACCAAACAACCTCCTACCGCGTATGTCCTTCCAAACCCTATTGCACCTGCTGTCGTTCCCATCCCAAGTGAAAACCCTACTGCACCTGGCTGTCGTTCTCAATTCAAGTGAAAACCCTACTGCACCAATTGTCGTTACCAACCCAAGTGAACCTCCTACTGCACCTGTCGTTCCCAACCCAAGTCAAAATCCTACCAAACAACCTCCTACAGAACCTGTGCTTCCGAAGCCATCCCAAAATCTGCCTAGTCCATGTTGAAGTCCTAGATGCATTAGTAAGTTTGCATCTCGCCCGAACACATTCATTGGAAAATGTCCACCTAAAAAACTAAAGACGACTACCCCCTCAACCATTCCATCCTCAGTGCCACCACATGTTCCAACACCACAACCTGAGAAGTCTGCACCACTGCCACCACAACCTCAGATTCAACCAATCAGGTCAAGAACTAGTTCTGCACCACTGCCGCCTCCTAATATCGATCCTGTCACTCCTTCGGTTCCAGCTGCCAGTGTGATATATGAGCACACAGAGGCTTCTCTACCTGAGACAGTAGAAGGTGGCCCCTCTGAAGCTCGAGACATCCCTTTGAGCATAAGATGCAGCAATGAGGACATAATAAGTGAAGGTATTATTTTTGTTTAAGGTTTATTATAATTAATGTTTCAAAATTAGCACTAGACAATAACTGAATTTAATACACTTTTGTAGGTGAAGGGGGGCCAAAAAAAAGAGAGGAGTTAACACCGGGAAGAAACTGCACGAGCTAGTTGCAACTCTTAAGCACCCTCTGAAGCTCGAGAAAGCTGTAGGACATAACGGTCCCTCAAACTATGAGTATGGAAGTCTGATGTCCCATAAGATAGGAAGAATTGTACGAGAAAAAATACCAATGCTTGCACCAAGTTTCCATGGATTGGGTTTCTCAAAGTCCTGGGATGTTCTGATCTTCAATTTGGAATAAGTTTTTCAATTTTTCTTCTTTACTTTATAATAACAATAATATATTGTAACGTGTTTTGTGTAATTGTGTTGTCAGGCGTACTTTGTTATTGACCACACCGATGACTGGTTGTGTAACTTCAGCGAAGAGAAAGCAAGTTTGCGGTACAAAAACTGGAAGTCAGAATGTATGAGGCATTGGCTTGATCATAAGGATAAAATTCCTTTAGAATTTCTTGGACGACCAGAACAGTGGATGTGGTTGCATAAACACTTTAGCACACCAGAAAATGAGGTGATGTCTATCGAATTTTATAATTATCAGCTACGTTTCCAATGCAGCTTTTACTAATTCATTAACTATTTTTACGACCATGGCAGACTATTAGTGAAAAAAGAAGTGACGCTAGAAAAGTACCTGGTCGAGCTAACCATCATTCTGGTAAAGTTCCGTTTGGCCAGCGTGCTGAGAAGTTTGCTGAATCTGGAAGCCATGCACCATTGATAGATGTATATGAGGAGGTATACTCCAAAGATCCCACTGGAGCTGCTAATGCGGTAATTGTTATCTACTGTACAGTATCTCATTTGGAAATTGTGTGTACTGATTTGCTTGGTATTGAATATTTTTTGTCTAAATTGTTTGTTCATTCTTTAATTACGTCATTGGTTCTTTTTATATACTGAATGTTGGTAACTATTATCTATCAAGTTCAATAATATACATTGTATGTTGTGGTCAGGTAATTTACAAAGTACTGTTAATATTTTCAATGCATGATTTCTGTTGTAAAGCGATGTATATTGGTTATGGTTATTGGTTATGATTTCTGTGGTCAGATACATTGTTTGCTGTGGTTCTTTTTTCACTGTTTTAAAGCGATGTTTATTGGTTTTGTTCTGTTAACATTATACAATCTGCTTTCTTATTTTCATTTAACTGTGTCTATTGGTTATGTTCTTCGTAGGCAAAGATGAAGGAGAAAGTGAATGAAATGCTTGCTAACCAGGATGAAGATTCAAGTGTGGTCAATAATCCACTCGAGGTTGAAGATCAGCTTCATATTATCAAAGACGTTGTTCCCCAAAAGTGAGGAACAATCATTTCTGGCGTTGGCAGGACAGTTAGACGCCCTCCACTCCCTAGAGGAGGTTCAAGAATCCAGAAAACGAATACTATGTTGCTGTCCAAGGTCTCTAATTTAGAGGAAAGAATCCGAATTCTGGAGGAACAACAAAGAGGAGGTTTATGCGCTGCTAGCAATGCTTCGGATGGGGCAAGTCTCACATGAAGGTTAGTGTTTTGAGACTTAAACTTTTATGACTTTTTGGATCCTGTGCTCAGTGCAAGATTATGTATGTTTTTTAAGACTGCTTGAACTTTTTGTGAGCAGCAAACTATGTGAATCTTGTAACTTTTGTTGCAGCAAACTCTTAAATTTCAGGGTTTATGATGTGTATTAATATTGTCTGCTATGTAAATTCATTAGGTAAACATGACATTTGCTTGTCCCATATGTGAAGTCAAGTGACTAATTAGAATGACACTACAAATTCAACGCGACAAACAAGTTATTAATGTAGAAAGTCACAAAGTAGTTTATGCGACAAACAAGTTTTTAAAGCAGAAAGTCACAAAGTAGTTTATGCGACTACCACGACCTGACATTAGTAGTCACAATTCATAGTAAATGTGACACCAAATTTCCTATTTTCAAGTCACGCTTAATACTTTATGTGACATACACAAATTCGTAGATTACCTTATATGACTCGTACTTATGCGACACCTTTATTTTTTGTCGCAAAAAAGGGGGTACTATAAGTGACTAATGTACTTTGAGTTAGTCATGTAAAAGTTATGCGACAGGGTTTACGCGACTTACCTTATGTGACTTACGGCAAGTCACAGAAGTCATGGTGTGACTAGTACCATAGTTACGCGACTATTTAAGCAGTGTCGCGTAAGAGTGTTTTCTGGCGTAGTGTGATCTTTCGAAATATGGAGCTGTTAGAGAAGATCCCATGCCATTTTTGCAAAAATTGATATATTTGAAAGGCCTTTAAGCCAAGAGGCGTATACATGAGTGAATTGAAATTAAGATCTCTCCTTAGACTTTAGATGTCTTGAACTGTATCTTCCAAACGTATTTATACACTCTCTTTACTTTGTTTCTTTCTTCTTGACTTTACAATCAATAGAACTCCTTTGTTTACAGAGCCAAAACCTCGTGGGATCAACCATGTTTGTCACTGTAATAGGTGTCTCGTGGGATAAATAAATGATAAGTCGAATTTATGACTTATAATTTACGTCATTAATTATGAATTTGATACAATTTCTCGGACGTTTATCGGCATATGCCATTTTGCAGGATGTTTTAGGTTTATTTTAGCTGAATATGACATTGACGTTGATTTACATGAACTTTCAACAAAATCAGGAAAAGTTTCCTCTTTGAGCCCATGATGCTCCTCAAGAGACTGCAGCTTCCACAACAAACACATGGGTTCCTGATCGAAGCACCCTTTCAGCAAAATTATGGTGGTCTCGAGATAACACATGCTTCGACAGCAAACCCATGGTTCTATACCGAAACATGCAATGAATATATGAAGAGGATTTTGTGTGTTGTGCATGCTTTGCCAGCGATCCTGGGGTTTCGTCAACGAAGCTGGGGTTTCACTTGTCAAACCCACGACCTCAAAAATGAAGCATGCTAACTGGCCCAATTATCAATAGGATCCCAAAAAGTAGCTAGGGTTATGGAGGCTAGGAGGCTGATAGAAGACGACAAAGAACAGAAGACGAGGGAGGACGAAAAGAGGAGGCGATCGACCACTCGCGACGGTTCCTTCGTTCTTTACTTTTTTTCTACTTATTTCTTTTTGGTATTGTATTGCCATGAGTAGTGAGTAGTCGTTTTGTTCTGAAATTCTACGGATTTAATGGGTATCCAACTCGATTTCATGCGATAAATGAATTTCTATTTTGTTATATGATTCTATTCAATTCTACATGTTATTATTCATATATTCATGTTATTTTGTTGGCATTAGATGAATGTCGAATTGCATGAATTGCCTAGGTTAAGGACCCACACTAGCAATGGCTTGAGGTGATTAATCAGATTATGTAGGATTGACACTAACTACGATAACTATGAATAATAGTACGTAAGTGAATATTATTTGGAACATTGGTAATCGTGAGCGGTGACATACATGTAGTGGGGGAGTTAAATTTATTTGAAAGACTAGTGCTTAATGTGTTTTTAGTTATTGACATTGCCTGCAATGGTGAGGTGTTAGTGATTAAAAGTAATCGAGTTTTGCTTCAATGGAGGGACTCGTAGTATTAGAAGTGTAGTTTGAGTGATGATCCAAGGTTGTCGGCTTACTCAAAAGCACAAATGGTTTATTCTCATATACCATATACCATATGACATGTTTATATTACGATTTCATTGCATGAATAGAGTGAAACAAATGGGTGAAGTATGATTCCATAACACTTCTTTTATTAGAAAGTCTTTTTATCTTTATTATTTGCTAGCTTTAGGAATTTTAGAATCATATTTCACCTTTTGAGTGAATAGATAAAACACATAACTAGTTATCTAGGAAATGCACTACCTTTGCTATCTTGAGACAATACTCGGACTTTCAAGTTTTGTAAATTTTGTTTGAGTACTACTTGATTCCTAAAACGAATCAGATAAATATAAAGGGTTAAAAATATGTTTGTCAAAATGGCGCCGTTTTCGGGGAGTAACGTTTCAGTGCATTATTAGAAATAGTTAGTGTAGTTTTAGGCTATTCGTGTACATATTTTTATTTTATTTTTTATTTTGAATTTGTTACATCACTAAACATTTTTATTTTCTTTTGCGAGGATGTGGTCATACGATCTAAAAGGCACGTACTGGGATGGAGATGATGATCAAGCACAAAATGAGAGGGAAGTCATCTCTTGGAAAGCTCGGCCAAGCTGAAAAAGAGATAAACAAAGACGATTCAAAGCTATACGAAGATTGTATTTCTCGAATCCATATGCCTAAATCAACTACCAGTGAACTTGAAGCGTTTGTAGATTCAAACTTAGAGATTGAATGTTCTAAGCCTGCTGAGGATCCTAAATACGAAGATTTTGTTGATTTGTACGTTGTTAAGCCTTGTACGGATATGAATGTATTAGTGAAGGAGCAACAAGAGGAGTGGACACCTGTGCATGTCTTCGAAAACATACTAAAAGTGTCTATTCGAGTGGAGGTGTATTATGAAGATCCATCATTTGGCATGCTACCTCTGGATAAGTTTCAAAGTTTTCAACCATTCATTGATCAGTGCATAAGTGAAAGCTCCTTTAGTCATTTGATTTTAGAAGGAATAACATGTACCGAGGGACATGACTCACATCTGAACGTCCACTGCAGAATTGATGGAAAGAAATTCAAAAGGAATTTGAAGGTGAACTGGCCCACTTCTTGTCTTGTCAAGACGTTAAACTAGCAACCATCAAATCAGATATTTTATATTTATTAATATAAAATTTGTTAATTAATTTAACTGATTTTAATAAATAATAAATCTTATCTTTTTAGGATTTCAAAAGACAAACATTTGGGACTCACAGCGTTGGCTTTCTTTTCTTCAACTCCAACAATCAAGTAAGCTAGGTTGCAATACAAATTAGAAATCAATGTATGAACTTCAATCGGAAATTATCTTATTACTTGATTCTTAAGCGTGTAAATCCTATTTCAATTCACAGTTGTGCACAACTTTTTATGTCTCTTGATGATAAATCTTGTTTCTCGAGCTGCATCTTCTAATTTTCGATGGGTTGATTCTGAACACCAGTGATGTGTACATAAAGTGAATTTTACGAAATATAGTTAATACTAACATTATGAATTGCTGCATATATTGTAAGCACATTACATGTTTGTTAAAATGTCTAAAAGAAAACTCGGTTTTTTTTCTTTCGAATCATGGTTAGAGTGAATGCAAGTTTTGTGTTCGTATGTAGACTTAAAAAAGTTAGTTTTCAAGTCAACATGTCTTTTATCTGTTGTACTAATATGGTTTTACTTTCGTTCTTGATTTGTAGATGTTTTCAGATCGTGGGTGGACATATAAAAGACTAACAGTCAATGGAACGAGTCTGACACAAGAATTCAGAATAGGGGTTGCTGAACTTTTAAATTTTGCATCAAACGAACGATCCATGGATTCAAGCAACATGATTAGATGTCCTTGTTGGAAGTGTAAGAACTTAGTTGGGAAAATTCTTGATGAAGTCAAATATGATCTATATTGATATGGATTTTTAGAGGGGTATCGTGTATGGAATTTTCATGGTTAAGAGTATGAAGAGACAGAAACAATTCAACAAGAAGGGAGTCAAAAACAAGTACCTGATAAAGAGAACATTTATGATTCAGTTGAAATGTTGATGGATGCTATGGGTATGCCAAAAATCTGTAGTTATGAAGGATCTCAAGCAGCTGGAGAAGATGATCAACCACATGGGAGTGCTGCTCAATTTTAAGTTACTTCAAGATGCCACAAAGCCGCTTCACCCGACAAACACAAAATTTACAACACTTAGCTTTGTAATAAAGCTTCTTCATTTCAAAAATAGGTATGGATGTTCTGAGAAAGGGTTTGATGAGCTCCTTGAGCTGATTGGAAATATTCTGCCAGATGATCACACACTACCGAAAAGCTATTGTGAGGTAAGAAAAATGGTGAAAGAGTTAAATCTGGGATATCAAAAGATAGATGCCTATGTTATTTTATGGAGCATGTAATGATAAGTTGCGGTGTGATATTTGTGGTTTAAATCAGTACCAGGATATAAAAGAAAAAAGGACATGATAAAGATTCCTTGAAAGATTCTTCTTTATTTTCCTCTAATTCCTAGACTGCAAAGGTTATTCATGTCATCTCATATAGCGGAGCATATGAAGTGGTATAAATTACGTACACTACACCGTTTTACCCCTTATGCAACGATTTCATGCAACAAAACAATCTGTTGCATAACAAATGCGTCGCGTATTGTTACTTTTGCAACAAGAACTAATACAACCATTTCTTTTACATTGCATATGTTGAAAAATGCTGTAAATAACAAAATAAATAAAATTAAAAAATGCAACAGATAACATCTTATGCCACATTTTGTAAAGCCACATTGAAATGTCATTGCAAGATGTTGTCCACGTCGAATTTCCGTTGAAAAGTCAAAAGCAATTTAAGCATTTGTACGGACTTGAACATATTGAATTTTGGTTGGTGTGAACTCCGATTGATGCAACGAATATTGGTGTGGCTTAAAGTATTTTGTCACAAAAAATTGAAAGTAACATTTAATGTTACCTCACCAAAAACTTGTACGTTTCTCACAAATTGCCCTCTACTGATCTCCTCCGCTCCGAGCCTCTACACTCTCCTCTTTGGCTCCAAGCAACTCCACCACGGATTCATGCTGCTCACCTTCAAATTCCGGTCATAATACTTCGTTTACTTCGAAATTTTTAGGTAAGATCTATGTGTGTACAAATTATTATAAGTGAGTAAATTTTTTGAGTTATATATGTTCAAATTAGTTGTTTGAATTTGTGGGTGATGATAATTTTATATTTTTGATTAGGAGATTGTTCAATTTTATGCATCTAAAAGTTAATTGTTGGTTGATGTAAATGTTTTTTTAAGCTTGAGTTAGATTTATAATTTGGTTTCTTTTATATTATGGATGTTTTATGGATGATTTATTGTTCAACTCCATCACGGTTGTTTTATTTTTCAAGGTTGAGCATATATATTATGGAAAAAAATTGGATGCTTTTGGACATTAGCTCACGAATTGATGATACGATACAATCATCAAATAAATCATATTCTATTTAATGTTCAGTTGTTAGTACACATAAAAATTCGTTGTTTTGGACATTTCAATACAAAGAATCAAGTTGCACACCCGAAACCTCGACATAAGTTATTAATCAGTAATCTTTTAAATACATCAATTTCTTAAAATTCTTATATAACATTATTAAAATTAATTTGGAGGAAACGTATGTGATAAGAAAGAAAAATGGATAAGACGGAAATTTTTGGGTATAGGGTTAAGGGTAAGGGTTTGGGGTATAGAGTTTAGGTATAGGGTTTAGGGTAAGGGTTGGGGGTAAAGGGTTTGGGGTTTGGGGTATAGGGGTTGGGGTTTGAGGTTTGAGGTATAGGGTTTGGAGTTTAAGGTATAGAGTTTCGGGCATATTTGAGGTATGGAATGTAAATTTATGACTGAATATTTTGTTTAATTTTTTTGCAGTAATGTACTTATCTCTATGGCATATTTTTGTTTAATATTGTATATTTTCGTATAACAAATTTTAAATTTTGTTTACAATTTTGGTTAAAATTAATAATAAGAAAAAATCTAAGTATGGATATTATATATTCTGGTTTATTTAATTTTATTATAATTTTTTGTAGTGTTTAATCCAAGGGTTGAGATTAAGGATTGAATGAAGGGTTGAGACTCTCATCCAAATGAATTTGTGCTAGCCAATCATTTTTTACCACATCATTCATAATAAAAAGGGGGGAATGATAACAAAAAAGAGGAAAAAGTGAAATTTGTTAGATTCAATCTGAGGCGTCGATAGTTTAACCCTAATATTAAAACACTCCTTTTCTTGTGGATGTTGCTAATGTTGCTACATTTTATGTACCCACATTCGTTTCTTTGATTTCCAAGTCTTCTAATGAATTATTTACTACTTGTTGTGTGTTTATTGCAGGGAGTGATGGATCGAATGCGAACGAGGGTAGAGGCTATCAAGTTATACAACTTTAAATTTTGGATGGTCCTTTTGGCAGAATAAGAAGTTACAGTCTTTTGAATTTTGGACTTAAAAGTTGATGATGTAGCCCAAAATTAGCACTTTTCGATTGTATAGAATGAAAAATATATTTTAAATATATTTTGTTTGGATGAATAAATTCTTCTTTGTAAAAACAAGAAACTAATATTTTATGTTGATCAACACATGTTGCGTAAGCTCTTCTAAAACATATGAGCACTATTTACGCGACATATGATACACAAATCTTCTCGATGTTTATGCAACTTAGTCTAATGCAACAACATAATGTTGCAAAAGTGATAAATGCTTATGCTACATTTTCCTTGCAACATAATTTGTTTGTCTCGTAAGGTATATTTTATGCCGCATACACAAAATTGGTCATGTTGCATAGCATCGATGCAACGGAGGTTAAGCGACGTTCACTTATGCCACGACGGGTCGTTGCGTTTTATTTTAAGCCACATTTTTAGACTATAGACAACAAATTTTCTAATATTGCATAAGGGATAAAATGGCGTAGTGGTAATAAGGAGCAAGGGGAGTTGACTCATCCATCCGAAAAGATTTGGTAAGGTAAGGGTTTTCCATAGAAGAAAGTTTGTCCTGTCGAGACGAACGTAAGGTTGAGGGATGGGTGAAGCTTAGAGTGTGGTTGTGGAAGATGAGGTGAGGGCAGGGACTGCGTCTGATTTTGAGGCTATGGAAGAACTCATATCGCAATTTGAAGGATGAAAAAAATGGATCGAGATAATGAGTGGCTCCGATACCAAGATGGAAATCAATATTGTTTTTACTGGAAATTATGTTGATTACAATCGATTTACATCCTTATAAAGGCAAGGAAGGAATTTGAATAAATGCTATGTTTACTCTAATGCAAGCATTAAGTGATATTCTATTTTGGTGCTCTTCTATTTGTTTCGGGAGCTCCGATACCCTTTATTTCTATTACAATCCACATTAAAGAAGCAACTTAAGAGGAAGAAAGCTTTTCAGATATGAAAAGTCGAACCTTGGGATAGAAAGGTAAGTGTGAATTAATTTCATAAATTAAAATCTCATAATTCAAACAGTTATGTGTTTTAATTGTTCTATTTCCTTAAAATCCCACTAAAGATATTAATGTCATTTTATAATAGGCATATCACATATATTTACGATTTACTAAACCTATGCATTATTTTCAAGAAAATATCTGAATTATTTTAGATTTAAACATATTAAAAAATTTAAGCAGTTATATTATACTCGGAATGATTAAAATTTCCTTAAAAATCTCAACAGCATGAATCGTGATTATATTTTCACAGGCGTTGTATGCTTTCCCGCTTCATTTTTTCGCTCTCTCTCACTTATGGTAAGTTACATCACTTTAATTCACGCAATACTCCAATTAGTCTGATTTGTTCAAACATGGTGCGTATTAGGGATTTCTTATGCTCGGAAAAGTTTACCTTTTATAGTAAGTATTTTTTTATTGATATCAATTGTACATGACAGCAAGTGTTGGGAAACTCGGGCGGGTTTTCCCTTCTCAAAGTAGTCATTATCCACTAATGTTGTGGATAAGACACAAAAGTAACCCGACAAACAACGCTATTGAAAAATACAACTACTAAAAGGAAAAACTAAACAGAAATTAGAAGACACGAACATTTAACGAGATTCGGTAAATGTTACCTTATCCTCAGACGCCGCTGCAACTTCACTATCTCCAAAAGAATAAGAGAATACAAAGTTTGGATGATTACAAATGGGAAATTGAAGCTACTAATATAGCTACAACACACTCAAGGTTTTGTCAAACCGAGCGACGTGGGATTAGGATTTTGGGAGCTCATTTTATAGCCTCCACAAGAATCCATCTTCTCCAACTCTTTTGATGTGGGATGAAGGAGGAAACTTCAATAAATCTCCACCTTGACGACTTCATCTCCACAAACAAAATTCCTCCCAACTTCAAATCAGTGACGTCTTATCCAAATTAAACTTTGCAGGATGTTTGTCAAGTCTATACAATGTTTGAACTTGAACTTCGTCACCACCTTGGTCAACATATCTGCGGGATTCTCTGTGGTGTTAATCTTCAATAGAGTAACTCCACCTTCTTCGATAATCTCCCGCACAAAATGAAAACGAACGGCCATATGCTTTGTAAGAGCTTGGAAGACTTGCTCAGCCCAAAAATGCTCGCCCAATCTAGCATTCGATAGCATGCATTGAACCTTCTCCAACAACATTCGATTCATCTGTTCTGCAACTTTGTTCTGTTGTGGTGTATTCCTGATAGTAAAGTTCTGTACAGTGCCTTCTTTTTCACAAAATTTCTCAAACTGATCGTTGGTATACTCTGTACCATTGTCAGACCTCAAACGCTTCACTTTTCTGCCATTTGAGAAACTTCTCCAGAACTTCACTCTTCTTCTTCATGATGTACACCCACACTTTCCTTGAGAAATCATCCACAAAGGTGACATAGTAATGACCACCGCTCATCGATGAAGTTTTGTCGGTCCCCAAACATCTGTGTGCACATAGTCCAAGATGCCTTTGATGTTATGCACGGCAGTTCCAAAGCTCACTCTCTTCTACTTTCCAAGCACAGAATGCTCACAGAAAGCCAACTTGCCGGTCTTTGCAACCTTCAACAAACCTTGCTTCACCAAGATCTGCAATGCCTTCTCACCAGCATGAGCTAAACGCATGTGCCAAAGCTTAGTAACTTCAGCATCCTTCTCTTCTTCTGAAAGCGTCACTGCTGCACTTCCTATAACTGTACTACCAAGATAGTAATACAAGTTATTCTTTCGAACACCCTTCATCGCCACAATTGCTCCAAAAATGATCTTCAAATTCCCATCTTGCATGACAATCATGTAGCCTTTGGACTCCAAGACTCCCAATGAGATGAGACTCTTCTTCATGTCTGGAACATACCGAACGTCAGTCACCACTCTAGTTAATCCATCCTCATTCCTCAATCGTACATCACCAATTGGGAGTCATATGGAAGGTGCATGCTGAATCCAAGATCCAGCCACCTGATTGAGAACTCTTTGATGAACCCGCCAATGCAAAATCTTCATCACTTCCTTCTGCTACGCGGACGTCGGTTGATTTGCTTTTCTCTTTCTTCTGCAACTTTGGACAATCTTTCTTCCAACGCCCCTTCTCATGACAAAAGGAACATTCATCTTTAACAAGCTTTCCTCTAGGACGAGACTTTCCTCTCTTTCCTTAATGCCGCGTTTGTGTTCTTCCTCTAACTGCTAATGCTTTTGAGGCTCCACCTTCGCTTTCCTTCTTTTCTTTTATTCTCAGCTCGTCGCTATACAACGCGGTGGATACTTCATCCAATGACACCTTGTCTCTCCCAATAAGCAGACTTGTGATTAGATGATCATTCTCATCAGGGAGTGAGGCTAGCAACATCAAGGCTAAGTCTTCATCCTTGATTCTCCTCCAAGTTGTGCAGATCTGCCACCAGCTGGTGGAAAGTAGTAATTTGGTTGTTGATGGTGGTGTGAGGAAGATATTCTATGCGGACAGCTTCTTCTTCAGATAGAGCCGGTTTTGACCACTCTTCTTTATGAACTTGTCTTCCAACGCCTTCCACAACTTGCTTGCTGACGTTTCCTTCTCGAATGCATACTTCTGCTCCTTTGACAGGCACGAGCGGATTGTACCACACGCCATTCAGTTGATGTGATTCCACTCCCCTTCGTCTGCTCCTTTTGGTTCCTCCTCTTCGATGGCAACATCTAGACCTTGGTGGAACAATGCGTCTAACACTTCACACTGCCACATCCCGAAATAACTGGTCCCGTTAAACTTCTCCACCTCAAACCTCACGGACATCATCGTTTGCCTCCCCAATAAAGACGACGACGACTGACCCTTCGTTTGAGTAGCTTTCTGATCGGCCATCACTTCAACACTAGCGGTTATATCTTCAACAGCGACACAGCGGACAAATGTCTAGGTTGAACCTTCGACTCTGATACCAATTATTAGGAAACTCGGGCGGGTTTTCCCTACTCAAAATAGTCACTATCCACTAATGTTGTGGATAAGACTCAAAAGTAACCCGACAAACAACGTTATTGAAAAAAACAACTACTAAAAGGAAAAACTAAAGCAGAAATTAAAAGACACATAAATTTAACCTGGTTCGTAAATATTACATAATCCTTAGATGCTGCTGCAACTTCACTATCTCAAAAAGAATAAGAGAATACAAAGTTTGGATGATTACAAATGGGAAATTGAAGCTACTAATATATCAACAACATACTCAAGGTTTTGTCAAACCGAGCGATGTGGGATTAGGATTTTGGGAGCTCCTTTTATAGCTTCCACAAGAATCCATCTTCTCCAACTCTTCCGATGTGGGATGAAGGAGGAAACTTCACAGCAAGTAACATCATTTTTACTAAATTTATTTGTATTTCTTTAAGTATTTTTCAATTGATGTAAGAATTTATATGACAGAATATGGAAGATTAATACTAAAATTAAACTATGACTAACTAAGTGCTAAACAAAACTACTAAATACACAAAGTAACTGAAAACAAGTGAGTCGTCGCTATACAACGGACAGCAGTATGTAATTAACAATGCTACAAGCTGAACCAATGCACTGTTAAATACATGATCGAAATATTCTTGAATTGATTCTTTAATAATATCCAAACTAAATGTCAGAATCACGCATCAATCCATCATCTTAAATAAAACAAAACAAGCACAATTAACTACACAAATCAGAACAAATAGTGCGCTGTTGAATAATAGAAGCTTTAATCACACGGAGGTTTACAAGTCACTATTCCAATCAATACCTTAATCTATTTAACCTATAGACAAACATCCAACAAACAGATTATATGCTAAATTGAAGATGATAACAGGAAGCTATAACATGCAACTTAGCCACTCCATCAAACAGACGTCTAGGCACATGTCAATTTCAATGGCAACAACATCTTAAAAGCTTTCTGATGAGGCCTAATTAAGTGGGCTTTCGGTCATATAATTTAGTTACTAATTAGGGTTTTTTATTATTTTCTATATAAACTAAGTTTCAGTCTTTTGTAAGACGTCTTTTTGATATTGAATAAACAAAATTAGGGTTTTCCCTTTTATGTCAAGTTTTCGATATGTCTATTGAAATCAACGAATCTTGCTTATCAATTTCTCGGTATTCTGCGGAATCAAAGAGTTATTAATTTATCTATCTCGTCAACTTCTCGACATTCTACGGAATCAACGTGTTGTTGATACCTATCTTTCCTGTTTGCCCACCCGTGCTGCATCATATTGGTATCAGTTTCCAGGCGGTCCTGCGTTATGACTCATCGTGGTAGAAGTCAACCTAGAAGTTTTGTAGACGCTGATGAGACATTCCTTGATGATGCTTTGCGACGTTATAACGCAGATCTGCGCAGGCAGATTGAGTACCTTACCTATCGTTTGGAGACGGCGGAGACTAGGAGTGCCTGATTTGATGAACTCTTTGGGAGACATGATGATGACTATTACGATGAGGATAGTGATCTTGTTTCCAATTTCAGAGAACCCATATATGATGAGTATGGTAATGATACGGATTATAGTGAAGTTGAGAGCGATATTGCTACTTGTTTCGGAGAACCCATATATGATGAGTACTGGACACTGTACTGTTTTATATTTCTCAGCAAACTTTTGTGAGATGTTATATGATCTGTAGCTCCACTATCAATAATCCAGTCATTCTCATATATTTTTACAGAAGTCAAGCAAGTAGTACCTTCAATATGAGCTGCTTCACTGCCAGGAGTGTTCAGAAAAGCCATCAGCCTACTCAACTGATCTTGGATCATCTTGATAGAGCTCAATTGAAAGTTCTGTTCAGGAGCTGCTTCCTGCCCTGTCAAACTATTATCAGAAACTGTGATGTTGTTAGCTACATTAGTGTTGTTCCTTGTAATATTCTGAGAAGTATTTCCCTTGTAAAACTTGTGATTTGGGGGTATCCAACAAGCTTGTAACAGTACTCTTTTGTATGACCAGCCTTTTGACAGTAATTGCAAAATTGATCTTTCTTTGGCTTGGTCCCTTGTGCCTGCCCTTTTGTTCCTTTATTTTGACCTTGTGCAGTATTTCCCAGTGACACATACAGAGCTGACATCTCTGTTGAAACAACTTTCTTGGAATTCCTTTGTGATTCTTCCTGAATTAACAGAGAAAATACTTCCTGCAACTTTGGTCTAGGAGTCATCGACAGTACTTGAGTTCTTATGGGAATATACATGTCATTCAATCCCATCAAGAACTGTATTATTATGTCTCTTGTCTTCCTGCTATCCATAGCTTTAGTTGAATTGCATCCCATACCCAATTCACACAATTCATACTCATCAAGAGACTCTTCTTCACCCCACAACTTCTTTAATCTCCCATAATATGCAGCTATGGTCAAATCACCCTGATTCAGACTACTGATCTGCTGGCGCAAATTGAACAATGCAACATCACTTGATGTGCCAAACAATATCTGTAAATCAGACCATGCTTGAATACAGCTTCTTAAATGTATCAAAGATTCACGGATTTCTTGAGAAACTGAATTCATGATCCAAGACATAACTACTGCGTTACATCTATCTCATCGTTCTTGCTGATGGATTCTTCTTGAGGTCTCGCTACCTTCCCCTTAACAAAACCTAGTTTCATTTTTCCGGCTAAAGCCATCTCCATAGAAATCTTCCAAGGTATAAAATTCTCCATTATTGTCAGTTTGTGTGTGACCATACACGCCCCAACATTCTCATTGTTGCTAATAAACAACGCATCTTCATGCGCTGTCACAACAGTTGGATTCGACTGATCGGAATTTCCAGAACTCATATTCACCAAGAACACAAAACCTAGCAACTTTAATTGAAACTCAAACACTGAAATTGCAGAAAAACAGATCGATTACGCACCTAGGACGGACGAATCTGCTCTGATACCATGTAGAAATACACGATCAACCGCCTCAAGCTCGCCGGCGTCGGAGAGCTCAAATGAAGAAGACGGAGATCGCGATTAGAGAGAAAAGCTTGTTTATTGATTGGCGGGAAAACCCATTATATACTGTTACAACATTTCAAACTCGTCCCTCAAGTTTATCGAATTACAAAATGACCCCAAAAACATAATTACAGACGCGGACTGAAATAATAGTAAAATACAAATCAACCCTCAAATCCAATTAGGTCATCGCGCCTAAACCTAAATTGAATTTGGGAACTTGATGTGATGACGACGGAGCTTCTTAAGTCGTGGTCGGCGAGCTCGGGTGGCGGTTTATCTTCAATATTTACATCTTGAAGGAGATTGTGCAACATGCCTAACCGCACTTCTAATCTGTGAGAGAATATTTTGTGATTTTCAATCCATTCTAAAGACATCCAAATATCAGCGTCAAGCAAACCTTTTGAGTAGGTTTTATTCAAAACAAAGGACATATCACTCGCATAAAATGTTTAAAGCCAAGATGCTCTCCTAACCACATCTTTCTAGTTCCAATTTTTCAGAATACTAGTAGTTTCACCATTTCTACCCTCAAAAGCAGCAAAAAAACCGAGGTTTTTGACAATTGATAGAATTTTTCTTGCAGTGATTTGAATGATAAACGAAGACTACTACTACCATTTTTCTTATAATCAAAATTAAGTTCAGTTTCACAAAAGATACATTGCCCTTTTTCTTCAATAATGTCACTAGATAGTCCATGGTAGATTACTTAACCTCTTTTTGAAATACTCCCACATTTTTGATCTTTTATTACCCTTTCTTTTGCTTTGTCTCGGATGCAGATTCACCTTCTGAAGTAAGTAAAGGTGTTTGAGACTCGACAGCTGGTAGCTTTTCTGAAATATTTCCAACATTAATGGAAGACATTCTGTTATCAAAATAAATCAACTTCATTAGAAAACTAATGCGAAATGAAAATAAGTCAACTTCACTAGATGAGGAATTCAGAAACCTTAAAATGGGTTGCAGTTTTCTCAAACGGATGTTAAATTTTTGAAAGAGACTCAGGTGATGGTAAAGTCATTTGAGGTTTTACTTTGATATCATGGACTTCTTGGGCTTAATTGTGTTTTATTTAAAATTTCCTAGCTATTGTAAGTATTAAAAATATTGATCGGTAAATTCATGATTTTGAGAAATTATTGAATGTAAAGGAGCATTCGGATTATCAATATTATTTTACCGTATGAATTTTGGTTTATTTACTGAAATGAAATAATTTGCTAATGTAAATTCGATTCGGTAAATCGGAATTTACCTAGTTATGCCCAACCCTAAACCAAGCTATGATATTGTTGTAACTCAGTATAGCTCAGTTGAGAAAGATGAATGCAATATCAAATTAACCCTAAAGCATCTGACCTATTGATTTGTAGAGCTAACCGGGTTGATCACTGAGTCCAATTTAATAAAATTGATTTGACGTATTCAGTTAGACCATGTGTTCTGCACTACAGACTTATGTAACCTTTTTATCTTTATGGATGTAACTAATAGGAGTTTAAATTGTAAAAAACTGGATTTCAATCATAAAAAATGTAAATGAATTTCTAAATTTGGTTGTGTGGTGGCGTGGTTTGCAAACTAATATGCCTAACTATGAGTTTAGTAAGTGCAAGCTCATAGAATAGCGACTGAGATTTCCCCTTCCGAAAAATGTAATTGAAGTACGACTATGTACACAGTGACGTGGCACTGTGGCAGGACTAATTCCATCCAGTTTATGGGTTGGAATATATTAGATAAATGATAGCAATTTATATGAAGAAATCTAAATTCAACATTAGGATTCACAGGCACAGGTTCTTTGGATTATGGTCAGTCAGCTATGCTCAAGTATAAGACTTTAGAGCTGAAGACGATAATTGGTCCGAGTCAAATCACACCAATTGACGCAACAGTCTTCTGGAGAAGTCAAGTAAACAAGAAAATACACAAATTTTTAGAGGAAATTGCAGGGAAATAGATACACTCTTCACTTCCATTGAACGAGTACTTAAGGAGCTTGACTTTGAGTCAATTACTCGTGTATTGGGACTTATTGTCTTAAATTTGAAATGACTTTCATTATGACACTTCCATCACTCTCATACTCCAAACACTATTTGATCATCGATGACTTGGAGTTATTACTTCGTACTGAAATTGACTGCAAATTATTTGACCATGTCACTAAGTTTTTTTTTAGAATTTATTCTTATGTCGCTCAAGGACTGGACAAACACCAGACTCAAAGCGGAGATGCACTGGGAAGGGCTTGAACTCCCAACCTTTGAGACCAAAGTCTCAGAGTCCGGATGACTTACCTTAAGACTGCTACTCTTTATCCTTGCATCCCTAAGTAAGTGTAATACTTCCTCTGTCCCCATTTGTTTGTTCAAAAGCATAATTTGCACGATATTTAAGAGAGTAATGAGCGTAAAATATGTGGTTGAGACTTGAGAATAAGTGATTTATAAACTTTTGAAAGAAAAATAAAATATGTTGTTGAAAATGATTGAAAATTGACAAACATTAAAGACTCCGAAAAAAGAAACTGGACACATTAAAGGACAGAAATAATACAAGCTAATTACAGAACTTCATTTTCCTTTACTGTCTATCTGTTTTTTCTTATTCATTTTCCAAGTCCTTAGACTCGAGTACAAAAGACAAAGAAAAAAAACACATATATGTGGTCGAACTTGTTTGGAACTGATTTTGAACTATCATTTATTGTCAAATTAAGGCTAGAACTGTCCAAAATTTAACGAGGAACGTAATTGTCATTTTTCGTTAGTTCGAACGTACTTTCATAATGAATATAGCTTAGGACCTTTTTGTAGTTGTCCCTTTCTTTTATGCATAGTAACCCCATTAGATATATATAATATTCTTTGAGTTGTAAAAGTTTTACAGCGAATTGAGCTGACACTCTTGTTAAAAGTTTAGCATTTATGAAGTGTCTTATGAATATAAAGAAAAATAGATCATCAGATTATCAAGATCAAAGACCCAGATATAGGGTGAATATTTAATTAATATACTGCCTATTTAAGAACAAATATATTCAAAATAAATCTATTGGGGTATTTTGAGAATAGAAAACGAGATAATGAAGGTTAGTGGCAAATTAGGCACGAATTAAGGTGTTTCAGATCATTCGACCTAAATCAATCAGATTCGTCTTGGGAGCAGAAATCAAAGTTGCAAAGCGTCGTTCGACATCCACCACAAACCTCGGAAAACGGACTAGACATCTGAGAATGTCGTATGCGGATAGTTATGTCACAAACTACACGTCATGTATATCCGTTTTTTGTCTTTCGATTCGTAAACAAAAGTAGTGATCTCAGTTATTAAGCTTTATTGCAGAAAACGATAGGTACAAGAAACAACCTTTGGGCAGAAGAAAATGGAAAGCTCGATTCTTGATATTAGTGAATTATGTTAGTTGTGATCCATAAATTATGTGTTGGGATTCACGAACCATATTTATTCTAAACGATATGCGTTGTCATTAAATTATTAGGTCATCGAAATAATTTGCACTTTGTCATATGATTCAAAAAAATGAAAAGTATGGTTCATGAACTGAATTAAACTGATTTTTAAAACATGCTCTTAATCTTTATGGTCCATAAAAATGAAAAATTTGGTTCATGAACTATATATCATTGTTTTTGAACCATATGCCAAAACGAACATGAACTTACACAATATCAGATATCCCATGATTCATAAATTATTAGTGCATGGCTCAAGAAACATGTATCATTGTTTTTTAACCAGTGCAGAAAAAAACCTAGACGATAAACAAAACCAAACATCGTAAGTTTCATATCTAATGACCATACTTCTGTGTTTTTTAAAACCAACTGTACAAAACGCACGTAAACGATAAACTAAACAAAACATCGTATGATTCATATATTATTAATATATTGTTCAAGAACTACTCCATGTTTTTTCTAACGACACATAAAACGAACATAAAGTTAAACATAATCGACAAAATTCATATGATTACTGTTTAAGATTAGTATTTTTGAAATATTAAGTAGTAACGTCGAATTACAATTTTAACCTTTCTGTGATCAATTATTTAATTTGAGATTACTATTCATAACCATCAAATTATTATTGATTAACGATCCAAATAAGTTTATATTTTATACGAAATCTATTGCCATTCAAGAAACAATAAATGGTTACGTTTTAACTCGTAAAACGTTGCACAGTAACAAGTCCTTAAATGAAATCCATATATTTACATTACGCACAAATGCACCCCAAAACATTACAATATTTACAAATCCCGCCATTTGGTAATGTTTTTTTTTGATACTGCCATTTGGTAATGTTAGCTCAATCCTTTCTCGTTGCTAATCAGTAGTAGGAAAGAAAGCTGAAGAAAAAAATTCTGTTTTTTCCTTTGTTTTTTTCATTTTCCTTAACACATATTCAAATATTTTTCCTTTAATTTTCCATCAAATCTTTTTTTCCACTCATTTTTCCATGCGGAATCTTAGAATTTGGAATACAATTTAATTTGTTAAAAACAAGAAGCATCGAGCGAAAAGAGCAGGCCTAATTTACAGAGGTTTTAGTCATTGTTTGAATCATTCCACTCTAAACTTAATGGAATGTCATCAAATTAAAATGTTGGAAATTCAACGGAAATTATTATGACACTGTGGGCACACACAAGGACCTAAAAGACTTCACAATACACTTATTATTCGGAAATTTCCATTTAAAAGAATCCACCAAGACACAGTCCAAGTTCATGCAGAGGTGAGAACCATTGAACAAAGCATTTCTTCATGGCAGAAACCAGGCCGCAGCTTGAGCTTCCTGGCTTCCGATTCCACCCGACCGAGGAGGAACTTCTGCAATTCTACCTTAAAAGTGCCATTTATGGTAAGAAGCTGCCTTTCGAAGTTATCGGATTCCTCAACATTTATCACTATGAGCCATCAGCCTTACCAGGTAACCAAGCAGTATATCAAAATTTGAAACATCCGAAAAACACCCAGTTCTCAAGTTTGCTCCTTTTTTTTGTTTGTGTCCAGGATTGGCCAAAATTGGAGAGAGGGAGTGGTACTTCTACGTGCAAAGGGACAGAAAGCGGGCTAATGGCGGTAGGCCAAACAGGACGACAGAGACCGGGTTCTGGAAAGCCACAGGCTCTGATAGGAGAATCTTCAGCTTAAGCTCTCCAAAGCGAGTGATTGGCTTGAGAAAGACATTGGTGTTCTACACAGGCCGAGCTCCTAGAGGTTGCAAGACTGACTGGATCATGAATGAGTATCGCCTTCCTGAGTCTTACTCGAATCACGACAAGGTATTTATTTTTTAAAATCAGTATTCATTTCATTTGACTGAATGCTGAATTCTCATGGAGGCCATGAAACTTTCAGGACATTGTGCTGTGCAAGATTTATAGAAAGGCAACTCCATTGAAGGTGTTGGAGCAACGAGCTGCTGTGGAAGATGAGCTGGAGTTGATCAGACTCATGACACCATCTTCGCCTTCATATTCATCGCAAATTGGACTACTATCATCTTATGATGCTCAACTGGATGATCTAATGCATGTAGCCCCCAAACAAGAAAAGGAACATGGTGACAGTCGTGCGGATCATGAAACAGAACTTATTGTTCCATCTTCACCATTGTTATCATCCTCAGTGACAACTGTCGCTAGTGGCCTGAAACTGCCAACAGGAATGGACGTCTTGCCAGACCTCCAGGTATCGAAAATGAATGTAGACTGGACTCAAGATCAGTTCTGGATGCAGTTCAACAGTCCTTGGTTCAGATCCATGACCCTTAACTTGATCCCTTAAAAATTCTGTCATGTGCCTCAGTTTTTAGTGTGCATACAGATTTTCGATGTCTCCCCTAGTCGACACGATCACCACCATATTGAGTCACCAAATAAAACAATACCAAAATGCTTAAATTTACGTGAGATTACTACGTTAAGACTCAAAAATAAGCTCAGCTCAGATGCTTACTGCTCGAATACGACCAGCAAAAAGAATCATGACAGCTCTGACATAATTCATAGTTTATGAACAACTGTCTGAGATGCCCCAAAACTGCATTCTACATTTAGAGTCTGGTCTAATTGCTGATAATGTTCAAAAGGGTAACTCGGGTTTTAATCAAATGCATCTATCTGCTCAAATGCATTTGCATTTTCTGAGTTGGTTCGCTTCGAGTTAATCAGTTTTGCAACCAGTAACTGATCTTTAGGACCAGAAATAAACTATAGCAGCGCCTCAAGGACTGATCTTTAGCCAAGGCTTGTTGAGATTCGGGCAGAAGAAGCAAACTGTCAAGACAATCATGCAAATCTTGAAGTCCATCAAGATTGTTACTGAGAGATGAATAGGCAGACTCGGAAGACTTGAGTCTGATCAACATGTCATTATATTCAGGAACAGTAGGGTGAGGCCTTGACGGCTGACGGCACGTCGTTGGATGCCTCAAATTAAATTTATTATTCCTCACAAGTTAGTATATGACAAGTAAGGGTCGAACCCAAGAGAAAGCAGATTGTATTCTAGTTCTCTAATGCAAGCTATTGAGATTGGATTATTTTGTGGTTGATTACAATATAATAAACTCAGTTCGGGGATTCAACTACAACTACAATTCATACTATCATACAATTCTACCTTTGTTCTTAAGATCACACTCCGCTAAGAGTGTCATCTAATGTTTTCTCGCTAAAGACAAACATATATTATTCCACTCACGTTCTGATCAACTATCCACCGCTAGGTTTAGGTCAATAACAATACTCTACTTTCATCAATTAGGCACCGCTAGGCTATACTAATAAAATGCAATTAGAGTGTGAATAAGATGACAATCAAGTTACCGCTAAGTACACAAGATTTCACCAACAATATCATACAAGGAATAATTAACAAGATAGAACACAATCAAATACTTCATGCATTAGTCATAATCAAATCCCCAAACCGAAATGGATTTAGTTACACATCAAGTTCATGATTGCAACAACAATGTAATAATTCATGAAAACAACAATGCAATGAGATTAAAGTAAGAAATTGTCACTGAGTAATGAGATGACAGTCTTCTCTTCAGAATCCAGCAGCCACCACCTTGGAGATGAACCCTTGATTGAAATTGAGATTGTGGAATGATTGAGAGGTGTATGAATGTAGGAATCTTGTTCTCTCAATTGGATTATCTCCCCTTTTATAGCCTCCAAAGCTCTGGATTTCGTGCCCTAGAATTCTAGAACGTTTTGGCTAAAATTGGCCAAAACCGTTGAGTTCTTCGAAGTTCATAAATTCAGCCTCGGGGCCATCCAAGCGTACGTCTCTTCCTTTATCCAAGCGTACGCTTCTTCCATTTACTCAAGCGTAGGCGTACGCTTGGAGAAAGCTCTCGGACCAATTCTGGTACTCTAAGCGGACGCTCCTTCCTTTTTCCAAGCGCACGTCTCTTCCTTTTATGATAAATCCTTAGACGTGCGCCTGGGAAATTCCAGGGACGTAAGCTTGGATTCCAACGGCTACTTTTAGGGTTTTTGTGCACTTTTTGAATTCTTTCCTGAAAATCAAATAATACCAAAAGTGACGCATTTGATACAGGAAAGAAACATAAAATAGTGGGTTTAGATGATTTTTTAACTCATACAATTGTGCGTTATCAAACCACCCCACACTTAGTTCTTGTTCGTCCCCGAACAATAAAGTTTAAACTAGCGCACAATTATCATTTCAATCTCATCTCCTACTCAGTTCTAGTGCTTACCAAGGTCATGTCTTAAACACACACTCAAAACTGCCAAAATAATTCGATCAGCTAATAACCAAATGATACATGTTACCTCAGAGTCGTGATGAGTGTTCATAGATGTCTCGGAGATAGGTTTTAATTCCCATTGCTTAGTCTTCCAGCTTGATGTCGTTATGCGTTTGATATCGTGAGTGCTTCTTCTGATGCGTGAGAAATCTAGGTTATGAACAAGTCGGCTTTTCCTTATGCAATTTGGACTTGGGGGATTTGAATTCTCTTGTATTGTATTGTATTGTCGAAGACTTTACGAAACTCGAGACATACTTGATGTACATGACTTTGAATATTTTCGTTCCTTACATACTTTCGTCATTCCCGCCCCTTTTCTTTTACATGAACTGCTCCAGTCACAACCTCCGTATAGCAGCTATGGAACTCGTCCCGCTCTTTCTTATCGTCGAGTATTCGAGTAAGTCAGGTTAAGTTGTAACTCATCCCTTCCTACCTACTAACTCTAAAGATAGGACGGTCTGTTTTCCCGTCCCACTGAACTTACCTTCAGTGGAGCATTTGCTTCCTCACCATATCCTAGAGCTTCAGCCTCCACACTCACGACAATCTCACGCATTTCTAGTCAAACTGTCAACCAATCTCCAGGTTTCAAACCATTTCTATCAGCTCCACATCCTGTTTTATCTCAACTCTTGGCATACGTCTCATTTAATCACAAGCATCACGAAAAAATTTTAACATAAAATAAGCATGCATCTCAGACATAATATGGCTTACACTAATCATCCATCTCAGTTTTAACAGACTCGATTAACACTAATGAAACATGTGGAAACAGACGCACCCCCACCCCACACTTTTGAATTAAGCCGAGTCCTCGCGGATCGACTACAATCAAAAGGCAAAGAGAGGGTTCAAACAACTCAACAGAAATTAAAACTAATTCATGTGTAATGTGATAAATGAAGACAAAGGAACTTCCCTAACGAGGTCCCATGTACTCCGGTGGAATGGCATCTCCTGGCTTCCATCCAGCTGGTGCAGGCAAGCGGGTGATGTTCAGTGCTCCAAACATGTAGCACCTCATGTTGTGGAAGATGTCATCGATCACTTGCTGAGACATCCCACCTTCCTCGGTTTGATCCACCCTTGGTTGTGCTACCTGAACCATACTGCTGCTTCCAGAAGCTCCATCATCTCGGTTTTTCCTTGGTCTCCCTTTCTTGGTTGGGCTTCTTGGTGGTACTAGACTTTTATCTGCAAAATATGTCCAGATTATATCTCCATTTTGTCTGTACCTGATCAGCTTTCCAGCCTCAAACTCCTGATGTGCAGCTAATCGCCAGTCCTTAGTCATACGACCCTCAGATGTGTACTCAGGATGTAGCCTCCTCAAGACCAACGTAATCATTCCTCCGCACACTACCACTCGTCAGTGCACAGGTGTTTCACATGTTCTGTAAAATATCCTGCCCAATCCACCTTCTTCCCTTCTTGCAACAAACTCAGCACCCCAAGCTCTAACCGCTTTACCTTGTCCTTACCGTTATCTCTAGCGAACAAGGTTCTGGCTAGCATGAACTTCAAGTAAAACAGAGCCGAATCCTTAATTTCTGAGGCTTTGCTAACACTGGGATGGAATGATTTGGTTGTCCCAGTTAAAGCATTTCATAAGCCGGTTTCCATTTCCAACCCACCATCTTTGTAAAATCCGTTGGAGCACCACTTCAATGCTTTCCTCAAATCCTTGTAAGTGGTCGTGCACTGTGAGTCGCGAAACGCATATGTGATATATGGTTCCTCTGCATCATGAAAATCCTCAAGTGATGCTATGAAGTAACTAGAATCTTCCACGTCATCCTCGCATACTAATGACAAGAATTCTGGCCATCCACTCTTCCTCATCATTCCCTTCACTCTATCCTTTAGTCCGCAATCATCGAGGAAGGTTTGACACGGCCACATTGGCTGCACATGTTCCAGCTCTAAAAATGTGTCTGCAATTCTAGGAGCACCTTTCTTGGATTGGAGGTTCAACGATCTGGGTGGAGCCATTTTTTCCTTTTCTGATTATCTCAAGCGCACCCTTCTTTACTTTACCAAGCGGACCCTTCTGATATTTTTGGAAAATGCTTAAGCGTGCGCTTGGTTAAATCCTCAAGCTACGCTTGGAATGCCCAGATCTGAATCCGACCGGCTGAATCGGACTTCTCTCGAAATCTAACCACAACTCACTCCTCAATTCTACAAACAATAATCCGCACACAACAATCCTCAAATCCAAGTATCTGAATCGAACACAACCTTAGTGAAATTTGAGTTGAAAATAATCGATTTACCTCAAACCTAGACGGATCAGAGTGGAATCACGTGAACAAGCAAGCTGATCTTGATGTGGAAAATGATTTTCGTTCGAGTTATCTTGAGGATTCAGTCTAGTTTGTTGTAAAGGTTGAGCCCCGCCGGATTGCATGAGCTATCTCCGTGCGTGTGGTCGTGTTGTAGTTGAATAAAACGCTGTCGTTTAACACCCGAAGCGTACGCTTCATGATTTTCCAAGCGTACTCTTTTGTAATATCCCAGGCGTACGCCTACGCTTGGGTAAAACCCACTGATCATTTTTCGGCCTTCCAAGCGCAGCCTTCTTTAATTTCCAAGCGTACCCTTCTTTATTTTTCCAATAATCCTTTGACGTACGCTTTAAAAATTGTTGAGACGTGCGCTTGAAATTCATCCTACAGATTTCAAACAAAAACCTTCCTCTTCCAATTATCACATTGTTTTAAGCTAAGACACACACTAAAATTTTTAAAAATCAAACAAATTATATACGACATTGGGTTACCTCCCAACTAGTGCACTAGTTTAAAGTCGTTGGCTCGACTTTGTACCTCTTGTTTCTGTCATTTCTTGCATCCCGGTCCCTTCCTAGTGTTGCTCCAATATCTATTTCCTCTGTTCAATCCGTTTCTGCAGAAGGCTTCCTTTCTTGAACTCGGCGGAGGATCGGCTGCGGCTCCGACTTCTTGAATATTCTCCATGCTCACCAATTGCCGCGCTTGTAACTAAATCACCCCTGCGATTTAAAGTTAATTTCCTGTATGGTAAAGTAAGAATTAATTGTCCGTTACCAAAGTCCATGAGTGCTTTAGTATCGTCCAAGAATTCTTCGCCCAGCAGTATCCGTCCTGGTCCTCCCATGTCAAGTACCGTGAAGTCCAACTTAATAGCGTATCCGTGGATGCTAGTGAATACATCTTTAATCAGTCCTATGGTTAATTTAATTATTTCATCGACCATTATTAGCTTCTTTCTTACTGGGAGCAACGGAGGCAGCATTCTTTCCATTTCATCGTAAACTGATTTAGGTAATACGTTGTGCGTAGACCCCGAGTCTACAAGGCAGTCATCTAGTTCCACCAATCCAATTTTGATAGAAAGAATGAAGGGACCATTTCCACGCTTCCTTAGTGGATATTCCTCCTCGTCTATCGGTTCCCATTCGAACTTTTCCTCTTCAGGCTCCTCCTCTAGACCCTCTTCCGGATCTTCTTCAGGATCCTCCTCAGGATCCTCCTCTGGGTCCTCTTCAGGATCCTCCTCCTGATCATCATCATTGTTAAGTTCCCTTGCTGTTTTCACATGCATAACGGTTGCAAACGGCTCCTCGAGTGTTATCTCTTGTGGTGGCTCAATCTTGTTGTCATAATAAGCTTTGATTCTGTGTCCATTAACCTTGAACCTTTCCCCACTCTCTGGTTTTTCTAGCTCTATTGCTCCGTGATTAAATATCTTGGTGATGACGAATGGACCAGCCCATCTTGAACGGAGTTTACCCGGCATTAGTTTTAGTCTTGAAGAGAAGAGGAGCACTTTCTGACCAATTTCAAAAGAACGTCTCAAAATGTACTTGTCGTGGTACATTTTTGTTCTCGCCTTGTAGTCTGATTGGCTCTCATAAGCCTCTAGGCGGAGTTCTTCTAATTCATTGATCTGCATTGTTCTTTCAAGACCAGCTTCCTTCAAGTCTAAGTTACATTCCTTTAATGCCCAATATGCTCTATGCTCCACTTCAACTGGTAAATGACAAGCTTTGCCATAGACTAGTTTGAACGGTGAGGTACCGATAGGAGTTTCGTATGCTGTCCTGTACGCCCAAAGTACATCATCTAATTTTCTCGACCAATCCTTGCGTGACGGCTTGACCATTTTTTCTAACACTGACTTGATTTCCCGGTTAGATATTTCAGCTTGGCCATTGGTTTGAGGGTGGTATGCTGTGGCAATTCTATGATGAACCCCATACTTTTTGAACAATGCTCCTAACACTTTGTTGCAGAAGTGTGTTCCTTGATCACTAATTATTGCATTTGGTATTCCAAACCTACAAAAGATGTTAGTGCCCAGAAAATCTACCACAGTTTTGCCATCATCATTTCTCGTAGCTTTTGCCTCTACCCATTTCGATACATAGTCAACTGCGACCAGAATGTATTGATACCCAAAGGAACTAGGAAATGGTCCCATAAAATCTATTCCCCAAACGTCAAATATTTCACTAACTATTATAGGGGTCTGTGGCATTTCGTTCCTAGCGGAGATGTTTCCTACCCTTTGGCATCTATCACAATTTTTACAATGATTGTATGCATCTCTAAACAATGAAGGCCAATAAAATCCACACTCTAGAATTTTCCTGGCAGTACGTCTAGGTCCAAAGTGACCACCACATGCATAGTCATGATAGAAAACAAGTATAGATAACATGTCATCATCAGATACACATCTCCTAACAACCTGATCAGCTCCTATCTTCCATAAGTATGGATCGTCCCATATGTAATACTTAGAGTCATGTTTCAATCTAAGTGTCTGTGCTTTAGTAAATGAAGATGGAAATGTACCTCCCACCAGGTAGTTAACTATGTTAGCATACCATGGTGCTTTTGTGCTGATCTGGAAGAGATGTTCATCTGGAAATGTTTCATTCACCCTTGAGGCCTCTCCTTTCTGCTCAATGCGGCTCAAATGGTCAGCTACTGTGTTTTCTACACCCTTCTTATCCTTGACTTCCAAGTCGAATTCTTGCAGTAGCAAAATCCATCTAATCAGTCTTGGTTTGGACTCCTTCTTTGACATTAAGTACCTTATAGCTGCATGATCAGAATAAACAATCACTTTAGCACCGAGTAAGTAAGGACGGAATTTTTCAAGAGCAAAGACAATAGATAGAAGCTCTTTTTCTGTTGTGGAATAATTTTTCTGCGCCACATCGAGGGTCTTTGATGCGTAATGAATCACCACTGGCTTTTTATCTTTCCGTTGTCCCAAGACAGCTCCAACGGCAAAGTCACTTGCATCACACATTAATTCAAATGGTTGTGTCCAGTCTGAGGGCTTGCACAATGGGTGCACTCACCAATGCCCTCTTTAGTGATTCGAATGCCTCCTTGCATTTGTCGTCAAACTCGAAAGGTACGTCCTTTTGTAGTAGTTTGGACAATGGTAATGCAGTCTTTGAAAAGTCTTTGATGAACCTGCGTAAAACCCTGCATGTCCTAGAAAAGACTTGATGCCTCGAGGGTCAGTAGGGTACGGCAATTTACGAATCAAATCAATTTTAGCTCCATCTACTTGAATGCCTTTTTCTGAAATTACATGTCCTAGTACCACACCATGAGTGACCATAAAATGACATTTTTCGTAGTTTAACACCAAATTCATTTCGATGCAACGTTTAAGGACTTTTTCTAAGTTATGCAAACAATCATCGAATGCATTCCCATATACCGTGAAGTCATCCATGAACACTTCAACACAATCATTTAGAAATTCAGAAAATATGCTCATTACTACACGTTGAAATGTACCAGGAGCATTGCATAAACCAAATGACATTCTACGAAATGCAAATGTACCTACAGGGCAGGTGAATGTCGTCTTCTCTTGCTCCTCGGGTGCAATTGGAATTTGATTGTAACCTGAATATCCATCAAGAAAATAGAAATGTGATTTACCTGCAAGTCGGTCCAGCATTTAGTCGATGAATGGAAGGGGGAAGTGATCCTTGCGAGTTGCTGCGTTTAGCTTTCGGTAGTCTATACACATCCTCCATCCGTTTTGAATTCTCTTTGGGACAAGCTCGCCCTTGTCATTTGTTTCTACTGTCATTCCGTCTTCTTTGGCACACATGTATGGGACTTACCCATTCGCTATCTGAGATCGGGTATATAACTCCAGCATCCAGTAATTTCTGCACTTCTTTTTGTACCACCTCTAACATCAAAGGATTTAGACGTCTTTGTGGTTGCCTAACTGGTTTTGTATTCTCTTCAAGCAAAATTTTGTGCATGCATACTGCTGGACTTATTCCTTTAATGTCAGCCAAGCTCCAGCCTATAGCTCCCTTATTCTCTTAAGCACCTTTATCATTTCTCTTCTTGACTGATGTCCAACTCCTTTTAATTATGACGGGCAGAGTCTCATTTTCTCCCAAGTAGACATACTTAAGGTGTTCTGGTAGAGGCTTGAGTTCTATCTTAACATCCTGCACACTAGATGAGATTTTATCAGTAACACTAACAGAATTGAGTGGATACGGTTCAAACCTCGGAGAAATAATTGACATTTCTCGTAGCAATTGTACTACTTCTCCAGTGTCAAGGACAAGATTTCTGCAATCTTTTTCATCGTGTATCGCCTCCCGAATAATGAGCTCTAATGCATCTTTTCCACTGGTCACATCCAAGTCAAGTACCGCATCATCGATGATATCCAAAGCATGTATCTCGGCGGTGTCGGTGGATATTGCATTGATTTAAATGTTGAAGCGTACCACCTCTCCGTCCACTTCCATAGAAAGGTCTCCCGTTGATGTATCGATTTTAGTCTTTGCAGTAGCCATGAATGGTCTTCCTAGCAGCACTCTTGAGGTATCTTTGGGACCCTCATCCTCCATTTCATCACATAGAAATCTGCAAGAAACACAAGCTTTCCTACACGCACTAACACATCAACTAGCATACCTTCGGGTTTAGTGCATGATCGATCCGCTAGCTGAATAGTTAGGTCAGTAGGCCTCAAAGGACCGATATGTAAAGCTTGGAATAAAGAATATGACAAGACATTTATGAAGCACCCAAGTCAAGCATGCAATTATCGATTCTAACTTCACCAATGATACATGAAATATTGAATGTACCTGGGTCCTTGCATTTTTGTGCTACCTTGCATTGTAGAATTGCTGAGATATTCTTTATAAGCTCACTTGCTCATGGCTCGGTTTCCTTCGGTTTGTGCACAAGTCCTTAAGAAACTTTGCATACTTCGGTATTTGTTTCACTGCATCTATGAGTGGAATGGTTATTTCCACCTTGCTGAAAAGTTCCATTAACTCTGCATCTAATTCCACTTTCTTCTTTCCCTTGTTTAACTGCGAAGGAAAGGGTAAAGGAATATCAGTAACTTCATTTTCAGCTTCAGAGTTAGGACTTACCTTCATCTGAATTTCTGGAGCTTGCTCTTCATCAGCTTGCTCCTCCTCATCCATTATTTGCTCTTCTTCATTTTCGATCGAGTCATCCACAAGTTGTCTACCGTTCCTTAGAGTCATAGCACTGAGGTTTCCTTTTGGATTTGGTACAGTCTGTGATGGAAGCTTGCCCTTGTCTTCTTTGAGCTCATTGATAGAGGTAGCCATTGCTGACATTTGTTTTGTCAATTCGACAATTGCTGATTATTGGCTAACTCCCTCACTACTTCCTCTAATGGCTTACTAGAGGCTGAGTTGCTAGGACCTACCTGATTGTAGTTACGTTTCTGTTGGTACTGCCCTGAGTTGTTGTTGTTGAACTTGTCTTGGTGGAATGGGTGTTCGGTATGGTTGTTGCTTTTGCATTGTTGATTCTGATTCTCCGAACCCTCCTTCGTTCCTCCAACTATATCCATTAGCCGCCAAACCATATTTAGGAGGTCCTTGTCTCTGCTGGAAGTTTTGGTAGCCTCCTACTGCATTCACTTCTTGGTGATCATCTTCGAATAATGTAGGGCATTCGTCGGTTTTGTGGCTGATTGCTTTGCAAAACTCACAAGGTTTAGAGGTCTGTCCTTGTCCAATGGCTATCCTTTTCACCATTTCCTTCAGCTCCTTCAACTCTAGCCATTACTTGATTCAGCCTTGTATACATCCTTTGATCTGCCATTGTCTTCTCTACTCATTGTTTCTTCTCTGAATCTGGCATTTTCTGCAGCTTCATTGATCAATTCTCTTACTTGAGTTGCTGTCAAGTCCAAGACCGTGCCACCAGCCGTAGCATCTAGCATCCATCGTTCCATCGGTCTGAATCCATCCAGCAAATGTTCCACTAACTGCTTCTCCGTCAAACCCAAGTGACTACAGCTTTGCTCCAATGCGTTGAACCTTTCTAGATATTCGTATATAGCTTCATTTGGTCCTTGTTTGATTGTTTGGAGCTCTCTTCTGAGTTGTGCAGCCTTGGCAGGTGGATAATACTTGTCGAGGAACTTACGCTGCATTTGTTCCCAAGTTCGTATGCTACCTGAAGGTAAAGACAAAAACCAACTTTTTGCAAGGTCAGTTAAACTTAATGGAAACACTTTTAGCTTAAACCTTTCCTCAGGTGCGTTATGTGGGCGCATAGTCTGACAAATTCCATTGAATTCTTGTAAGTGCCTTGATGCCATCTCTCCTGGTAATCCACCAAACTTTGGTAGGTGATGGACTACCTGCTGTTTTAACTTCGAAATTGTCTTCTTCCGGATTATGGTCAATGCACCATGGTTGGTTGCGAATCACTGGTGCAGACATCTCTTTGAGTGTGGGCTCCGGTCTAGCCTCTTGTCTATGTTGTTCACGCGCTCTGTTCTCATTGATCTCTTCTTGTTCTCTTAGGTATGCTCGCGCTTCCATTAATGCGTTCCTTCGGGCGATTGCTTCTCTTCTTCTTCGCCTCAGTTCACGTTCCGGTTCACTATAGTAGGGGGATTTCTAATGGTTGTAAGTCATTGTTCCCTTGGTTATTTCCTGCATGTGCCATGTTGACAAGCAGTAAAATGCAAAACAAAAACTAAACTAAAAAGTAAAAAAAATATAAGAACAAACACTAAGAACTCTTAACATACTTTTGCATTCCCCGGCAACGGCGCCAAATTTGACGGCACGTCGTTGGATGCCTCAAATTAAATTTCTTATTCCTCACAAGTTAGTATATGACAAGTAAGGGTCGAACCCAAGAGAAAGCAAATTGTATTCTAGTTCTCTAATGCAAGCTATTGAGATTGGATTATTTTGTGGTTGATTACAATATAATAAACTCAGTTCAGGGATTCAACTACAATTCATACTATCATGCAATTCTACCTTTGTTCTTAAGATCACACTCCGCTAAGAGTGTTATCTAATGTTTTCTCGCTAAAGACAAACATATATTATTCCACTCACATTCTGATCAACTATCCACCGCTAGGTTTAGGTCAATAACAATACTCTACTTTCATCAATTAGGCACCGCTAGGCTATACTAATAAAATGCAATTAGAGTGTGCATAAGATGACAATCAAGTTACCGCTAAGTACACAAGATTTCACCAACAATATCATATAAGGAATAATTAACAAGATAGAACACAATCAAATACTTCATGCATTAGTCACAATCAAATCCCCAAACTGAAATGGATTTAGTTACACATCAAGTTCATGATTGCAACAACAATGTAATAATTCATGAAAACAACAATGCAATGAGATTAAAGTAAGAAATTGTCACTGAGTAATGAGATGACAATCTTCTCTTCAGAATCCAGCAGCCACCACCTTGGAGATGAACCCTTGATTGAAATTGAGATTGTGGAATGATTGAGAGGTGTATGAATGTAGGAATCTTGTTGTCTCAATTGGATTATCTCCCTTTTATAGCCTCCCCAAAGCTCTGGATTTCGTGCCCTAGAATTCTGGAACGATTTGGCTAAAATTGGCCAAAACCGTTGAGTTCTTCGAAGTTCATAAATTCAGCCTCGGGGCCATCCAAGCGTACGTCTCTTCCTTTTTCCAAGCGTACGCTTCTTCCATTTACTCAAGCGTAGGCGTACGCTTGGAGAAAGCTCTCGGACCAATTCTGGTACTCTAAGCGGACGCTCCTTCCTTTCCAAGCGCACGTCTCTTCCTTTTATGATAAATCCTTAGACGTGCGCCTAGGAAATTTTAGGGACGTAAGCTTGGATTCCAACGGCTACTTTTAGGGTTTTTGTGCACTTTTTGGATTCTTTCCTGAAAATCAAATAATACCAAAAGTGACGCATTTGATACAGGAATGAAACATAAAATAGTGGCGATTTTCAACAATATTTTGTCAGTGACACTCCTAACATGGTGCCAATGTGGATCCATAAACTGTTGCGGCGATGTTTATGCAATGTTTCCTAGCAAACACGTTTCTATTTAGGTCCTGTTCTTAGGCTCTAGGTAGGTAAGAGTCGAGGAAAAAGAGCCCTGACCCGAACTTGCCTCTTGACCCTGCCATGATCATACTAACATTATCACCCTATCTACCTTTATATAATTTTATATAGGGTTAAGTTCTAGGATGACAGTAAGTATTTGTGAGACGGAAGGACGAAATCTCAACCGTTGATTTGATTAATCTGACAGTTGAGATTGAAGTTAGTTTTATTAAAGTTTGGCGGTTGGATTTGCGAAAAACACGGAGCGGTTGGATTTGAAGGTTTTTTAGCTTTTAATCTCATCCGTTGAATGATTAGAAATCAACGGTTGAAATTATGTATTACGATCTCACAAAAATTTGGTTGTCCTCCTGTATCTTTACCCACTTTATATATATTAAAAAGTTAATTCTATCATGCTTTTAAAAGTTTATGTGATATAGGTTATCATAAAATTTGATTTTTACCAGTTTGAAAATAATATGAGATGATTTCCCGCTCAATTTGACAGTTTATCATTTTGCTGAGATTTGAGAAGAAAATGAATTGAAATGGTAGAAGCTTAATAATAACACATGCATGGGACAAGCTTGCAGTGCACGAATGGATCCTGACATTTCCGCAAGAAAAATAATCAGAACACATGATTTCCATAATTGATCAAATAATTTGTCAGCTTACCAAATCATGCAAAGCACTTATCTGCTGTTGAACCCCCTAATACAGCTAGCTATTTTCGAGTACCTGTGAAAAAAATAAAGATGGAAGATGTTATAAAGCAAAGTTTGAAAAAGTATCAAATTCATTTGCAGTTTCTGAGTTGATGCGCTTAGAGATCATCAGCTTCGCAACCAATGACTGGTTCCTAGGTATGAATGATAGATAGCAGGGCTTCAAAAACTGATAGGGTGACTTTTGGATCAACTTCTTGACAACTTTCTACAGGCCAAATATTTACCAGCTTCCTTAACATCACTGCCTTTTCTGCGAAGTGAAGATTGCAAGTCTTGCACACAATCATTCACCATCAACAGAGAATCCAACAATCTGAGGGATCCATCCAGGACCTCATTTTCCGTGGCACTCTGGCTTGTTGGGATTCAGACAGAGGAAGCAAACTTTTATGTAAATCATTAAGTCCATCAAGATGATTTCTGATTGATGAAGATGCAGACTCAGAAGACGGTAAAGGATCTCATCATATTCGGTAACAGTGGGGTGAGGCCTAGACGGATTAACTAATGGAACGAAAATGGTAGCTAGTTCTAGACATTTGTAGCTAGGAGTAGGGTAAGCCTTTTTCCTTCTTCTGGAGAGATAGAAAGCTTTAGATAGAATTCTCTCAAGTCTTGGTTTATGTAAACTTTTCTTGCCAAGAGCTAGCTCATTATATACTGAGGCAACCGGGTGCTCAAAATCATCGCAAGTTCCTAATATTAAATAGACCATTGTTAAGATATGAAAATGTAGCACACGAACATCATGAACGTAGTAAGGACTGCACTTATTAGTTATATTCCTAGCTAGGTCATGAAGCAAATGCCATTATGATGCAGCTAGCTAGCTAGCTATCCAAGGATAAGTCCGATAAACTCTACTTGAAGTGATTCTTTCTGCATAAGTATATAATTTACTTGAACTACTAACCAACTTCTGCAGCTAAAATAGTACTCAAAAAAAAGAAATGTACCTTACCGTTGAAGGCTTATAACTCTGAAGCACAATCCTCTCCTTAGAGCTGCACATCTTAGATTCACAAATATTAAATAGCAAGTGACGGATTCATGAGGTATTTTAAATGTCAACTCTTCTTTGGGTACACTTTAAGAATGCTGGTGGCTATATAAGAATGCTGTTGTCTTCTTCACTAATTATTTTGTAGATGGAAGAAGCAAGTTTCCCACCTATAGAAAAAAAATCATGCATTAAAAAATATTCAACATCTTATTTGCAGGCCAAAATTTACTGCAAGAAACAGAAATCTGGTAGATAACACCCTAATCAAGGACATTGCTTATTTGTAAAGCTTCAACCAAAATTTGCCAACTACAAATATCAAAACAGTATTCATCAGCAAAAAAGAACATATTTTTTCTCTCAGGATGGCCTTGCTCATTATCTATATCTTTTAGGCATCATATATTAGCATATCAAATTGAATACAACAATGGGGAGTTACAAGCCAATAAAATCACAAGATTAGGTCATCTCGAGCTATTCAACCTAAGCTTGAAATAACTGAATTTGTTCTATTCTGTATCTTTTGAGAATGACATCTATATAAGAAACATGTATTTCAACTAGATTTTCTTTCAATTTGATAATGACCTAACCCTTATTGTGTGTTCACTTCGCCGGAATGGAATCACTTGGAATGGAATGAAATGATGAATCTAAAATGAAACTATGTCCAAATTCATCATTCCATTCCCACGAAATGGCATTTCATTCCGGCGAAGTGAACACACCATTACAGTTCACATTTATTGTTGTTTTCTGAATGAGATCATCTGACTTAAGGTCAACAACAATAATCTTAGAAGTGTGAAGTAATGCTAGTGCAAGGCTTATTAATCGCCTTTTCTGTCCAACACTGAATTTCTCTACACCTTCTATTAACTTCAAAAAAAGAAAAATGAAACAAAGATAATTATGACTTGGGGTTCCTGTCGATAATGCAAGGGTTGCAAACTTGAAACATACCTCTACATCCAGCCCACAAGATATATCCCTGATGGAATTCTTTACAAGAGCTCTCTCTGAAGCTTACCAAATATCAGTATCACTGTATGTGCCCAACGAATAGAGGTTGAACTGTTGAAGTGATTCCTTAATCATATGGGAATATAACATTTGACAGTCTGGCATAGCTTTGCTGATAACAAAAAAATTCCTTCATTAACAGCGTTGATATAACAAAAATTTGAGTACAAACTATCAGAAAGACCTGAAACTACCTGAATTTGATTTTTCAAGTTCCTTTACCTGAGAAAAGGATTGGTGACTGTGGTATATTACTGAGGAATTGGCGCAGATCAGCTAAGCCGTACTTGGCCACATCATAACCATCAATCAAAATTCTCCCCTTTTAGAATTCAACCAACCGAAACAATGCATTTAGCATGCTAGACCAGTTCTTCCAACTATTACAATCTTTTCCCCAGGAGAAACTTTAAATGACAATCCTTGTAATACAGCGTTCCACTCAGCATGTGCCAACACATCCTCAAAATCTATGTACCAACACGTTCCACAGCGTTCAAACTATTTTCAGCCCTCCCTTAGGACACCACTCATCGAACTTGTGATGTTTAAGGTGTAGCTGAGCAGAAGACCCATTGTCGACGCAAAAGGTACCTGGTTAAAAGCACTCCCACTCTGCATGACCCCAAAGATTGCTGAGAACCAAATCATTGCACCCCCTAGTTATGGTGCACCACTGGTTGGCAATAGTGTTTGCAAGGCCAAACCGTATATATATTATTGTCCATATACTTCCCAAGGATATGGGTCATATGCTTTGTATGCACTAATAATAGATGATCCATTTAAGGCTTCTCCAAATTGTGCATAAATTGGAGACATGGAAACAGAGTCCAAACGTATTAATTCACTCTGAAAAGTACAGGGCAAAATTTAACCAAAACAAAGTATCTGATATCACAGTACCCCTCAGAGGTGGTTGCAGTAAATCATGTACAACTCAATGTTATTTTGATAGGAGCAAAATTGGTGTGCTAATGGCGCCAGAAAAGAGAAAGGGTTGCACAGGAATAATTGGGGAGGGAAATGTACCTGGTAGTAGATGAAGGCGAAATAGAATAAGACCAGAATTGGCATTATAGCTCACAACGAGAGTATGCTGACAATACTAATCCAATTAACGCAAAAATGGAGAGAAGCTGTATCGAAAGACTTAGAAACATATTTGGTCGACTGGCAACATTTCGACTTGTATCCTTGGGAAACCTATTTATCAACTGTCCACAAGGGTTGGAGTGAAAAAATAGTATAGGTGCTCTCAAAATAGGGTAGAGCATCGAGTCATGCAATCAATTTGATGCGGATAAACTGATAGAGATCAATCAATAAGAGCAAGCCAAAGTCACCACTACCTGAATAAAGCAATAAAGAATTATTAATCTAATATGTTTTTGAAAAGGAGAAAGGTAATAAGGAGATATAAGTGATTGCAGACCTGGCCGAGACACAAAAAAGTGTAAATCAGATTGTAAAACTGTGTATGATGTTGCAGAGCTATCTTTTGTCCAAGTACTCAGCGATGAGCCACTTGAACTCCAAGTACTTCAATGAACAAATAGCATACAAGATGAAAGGCCCCTCCTCCGCAATCACTCCCTTGCTCATTACAATAATTTTTTCTACCAGAGGTAGAAAATTTAGTTGGTTTGTAATAAGCACTCTAGTTTTTCCTACTAGGCCTTCCTTGATGCAGTTGTGAAAAACCTGAGAGATACAATTGCCCATTGAGTTTAACAAATAAGTTAATGATATGAGCTCATATAAGTACTTTTGTTTGGCTGACAGAAGAAAAATGAGAGTAGTCGCCTCTTAATGGAATGTCTATACGTAATGAAGAGCAGGCTTAACAAGCTATAGAATTCATAAAACAAATTTAACAGTATGAATCATAACTGAGAAGCAGATTCTTAGATGATAATATCACACGTATCATGTTAAAATTGACAGCACAAAAATAATAGCGAAACCAACTTTTGTTAGACGTTGTTAGTAGCTAATTACCTGTCGCCCAACATGAGCATCAAGAGCATTCAGTAGATCATCGAAGATGTATACATCAGAACCGGAGTACGCAGCTCTTGCCATAGACACTCTTTGCTTTTGACGACCACTAATATTTACCACTCTTTCACCTATCTCTGAAAACAATATTAGTTAATATAGAGCGGCTGCATAAAAGACACTGATTTACACGTAAAATGACTAGAAAATATAAGGATGTTAAATCCACTTAACAGGAAGTAATTCAAGGTCAGCTTGTAATTCAATCACATGTATGGCTTTCCAGTACCGTCCTGCGTCAAACTTAGATCCAGATATAATATTTCCTGAATCTGTTCATAAGATCAGTGAGACAAGTTAAGACCAATCTTACTACACCTGGCCTGCAAGGACGTTGCATTAAAAATATGGAAGAACTAATTACCTTATAGATTCCTCGAAAGAATATTTAAATGACAAATCATAATAGACTATTTAAAAAATCCTTGTACATATTAGAATGAATAACAACAATAATAAACTAAAAACTATAGTATGATGAACCATTTATTCTTTACCTTCTGCCAAGACTACGAGTTAGTGCTTTTATGAGTGATTGCTTAGACCTTTGTGATTCTTCCACGCAGCATATTTGAAATCTACAATTAAACATATAGACTTCAAATTTTATTTTAAAGAAGGTAAATTTTAGAAAGAAACAAGAAAAAAATTACAAATACTAAATATTAAGGTCACTCGTGTATAACTTTCAAAATCCAAGAACAAAAGTTATGAAAGCACGATAAGACACTGACTTTTCATGTAATTTCTCAGACAGATCCCACAAAAGTGTCAGATTTCCATACGTATTGGCTGTTTATATCCTTTCCGCATTAGTGGCATCATCCATTCAAAAAACAACCGAACGAAAATTCCAAAAACCAAGAGACCAATGTTTAAATATTAGTAAAAGTTCAAGAGAAAATCAGTTGACAAAAAACTCGGAAAGGATTATGCAAAAACTTACAAGAGCATGCTAACATCTCTCTCAGGAGTCAGGACAATCTTCAACTTCTCCAGCTAGTGCCTCATAAGCATCAAGAGATTCAGTTTGGAGTGCCGAGTATCCCGGATGTGAATCCAAGTCCGGAAAATGATAACGAAGCAGTGTGCCAACAAGACCTTCATCAATATAATTATTACAGTTGTGATAACTAAATAAACTTTTGTGGTGTATCACGTTCTTCCCCGCTTTCTTCAACTTCACTTTCTTCAGATTCTTCCGTGCTCGAAACTTGACTTTTCAATATATAAGTTGAAAAGTGTACTTCAGCAACCAATGCTTTCAAAACTAAGCAAGATCACTGCATTCATGATCATTGTCCAACACCTGTGACCATAACTCATCTAGGACTCTGTATATATCTTCGTTTTCTGGGTGGACAGTGCTGTCTGCCGTGAATACATGATTCTTATTCTCAATATCAATCCAGCTCTGTCCTGGAACTTTGACGACGCCTAGTTGTTTCATTGAGCTCCTTAGTCTACCAACCTCTTCCCATTTCCCTTTAGATGCATAGATATGAGAGAGTAAGACATGGGCAGTGGAGTTGGAGGGATCCAATTTCATTATATTTTCAGCCGCTCGTTTTCCTATCTCTAGATTCCCACGGGTTTTGCAGGCAGCTAGCAGGGTTTTCCAAACAACTATGTCGGGCTGATATCCCATTTTGTTAATGTAGGCCTCCGCTTCGTGTAAGCATCCAGCACGTGAAAGTAGGTCAATCACACAAGAACAATGCTCCTTAGTAGGTCTGACACCATGCTCAGTGTCCATGGTCTTGTAAAGCAATAAGCCTTCTTCAATCAGACCTACATGGCTGCAGGCTGTAAGAACACCCACAAATGTTACATGGTTTGGATAGATACCTGAGGCTTTCATATTCGCGAACAATAGGAGAGCTTCCTGACCTAATCCAGACTGGGCGTACCCAACTATTAAGCTACTCCATGATACAACATCAGGACTTTCCATATGATCGAAAAGGTTTTGAGCACTTGTCATGGATCCACATTTAGTGTACAAATCAATCATGCCGTTGATAATGGCGATATCTGCATTCAGACCATATTTGATGATGTAGGAATGGACTTGAAACCCAATTGTTAAGGACGCTGTTTCTGCGCAAGCTACAAATACATTAGTGAAAGTGACGTGATCAGGCTTGCTTTGAGATTCAAGCATGAGCCTGAAATATCTAATAACATCTGCAGATAGTTTGTGCTGTAAGCATGCAGTCAGCAGAGCATTCCATGAGATTGAATCTGCCATGCTTCTGACCTCATCAAATATGTGGAACACATTGTCCATGCGTTGAGACTTAGAATACATTGTCAGTAATGTATTACAGACTGAAACATCCATATTAAAACCAGATGTTATAGTGTAAGCATGAACTTGAAAGCCTTGATATAATGTAGAAGCGCAAGAAAAAGCACAAAGCAAAGAGCACATAGTGACTTCATCCGGAACTAATCCCGCATGTCTCATCTGAGAAAAGAATGACAACGCTTCATCCGCGTACCCACTATAAGCAAACCCGGCAATAATTGCATTCCATGATACTAAGTCTGGCCTATTTATACGGTAAAATGCCGTTTGTGCAGAATCTAGGAAACCACATTTTGCATACATGTCGCATAAGGAACATCCAACAAAACCGTTGCCCTGCAGTCCATGTTTTACACTCAACCCATGCAATTGTCTTCCATATTCAGGTTGTAGGAGTGCACTGCAGGCACTAAAAGTGCTGCCAAAAATGAACTCATTTGGTTGATGGACACCCTCATCTATCATGCATTTGAAATGCTCTATGGATTCCAATTCATAGCCGAGCTGTGAAAGAGCTGCTATTATTGAACCCCATGAAACCAAATCCTTTTCGGCAATGTGAGTGAATATAGCATGTGCACAAGAAACCTGGCTGCACTTTGTATACATCGATATAGTGCGTTTTGGGCTATGTGATTAAATCCGTAGTTTGATTTAAAGACTTGAGCTTGGATTTGTCTACCCAGTGTAACATCTTTCAACCCAGAGCATGCTTTTAATACACTCCCAAAGGTGAACTGATCAGGCATAAATCCTGATCGTCTCATTTGGATATATATATTGACCGCACTGTTGAAGTGGCCATTTTGAGAGTAACCAGCTAACAGTGAAGTCCAAGATACCAAATTTCTTTCATGCATCACGTCAAACATTTTTTGAGCATCATCCGGAGATCCACACTTGCCATACATATTAAGAAGATGATTCTGGATGATCATATCAGGTTGATGGTGGGACGACATCATATGTTTATGGATTTTCTGACCATCTTCTAATGATTTCAGAGACGAACATGCAGATATTAAATGCACATAAGTGCCGAGCTGCACTAGAAAGCTGGTTTTGCTTACCAATAAGTGGAAAGCTTGTATTGCATCCCTCAAATACTTTTGTCTGCACAGTAAAACTATGTAGTCATTGCTCGACTGTTGGTTCTTGAAGCAAGCTAAAATATTTTGAGCAGCACGAGAATGGGAGATGTGAATTCCAGCAGCGGCCATTGACTGCCTGACTCCTGAGAATAACTGCTCGGGTACAGTTTAGCTTTTCAGCCTGCACATGTAACACCATCACAATCATTACATTAGAAACTCGATCCATTAAAATTGTGCCTATATATTTTACTTAAATAGTCATTTTATCAAATAATTGGTGTGCAACTTTTGCACGGTGAACAAAAACCACAAAAACACATTATTCAAATGCAAAATGTCTCTTAGCAATGGTAGCGTATGCAAATGCAACCCTACGCCAGATTCAACTATGATTATTCAAAAACACATTAATAGTTAAACATAAACGTATCAAAACTAGAGAAGAAAAACACACAATTTTCAAGAAGAAAATACTATAACCTGAAAGTAGAAACACAGGGCATAATCCGCAAGCACAAAAAAGGAGCTCAGCAGTCGCCATATGTTTTTAATTATTTACACATAAGATCCATCAGTTTCGCAAGTAAAGGACAGTAGATCACATTACCATACATTCAGTTGCAGTTAGCCAGTAAAGGGACCCTTGGGCCTATACAATTCAATTTCCAGTACCATTTCCAGTTCTCCGGACTCAAGAAAACAAGCGGAAAATGCAAAGAGGAATTCCTACTCTAGACATAACCTGCTAGCTCAAACCCTAATTATATAAATAAATTCAAAATCCACCGTTGGGGGTTTCCGGAGATGAAGAACGGAAGATGTGATGAACTACGGCGGTAGGGTTTCGGTGCGTGATGGCTAGAATTTTAGGGCTCCGGAGGACACGACGGTGAACAGTAACTTTTGTTAAACGCTGTGTTTCACCATTTATTTCCGTCAATGCGTTCTACAAAAGTTATGATAAAGTATTTTCCCAAGAACCACCTTTTCTAAAAATAATTCCACAAATAACCCATATTGTTTGTTAAATTTAGACCATCCAACTTAATATATGTTAAGGGTTAAGTTTTAGAGAGATATGTAATTTTTGTGAGATGAGAGACATCATCTCAACCGTTGATTTGTTTGATCTTGTGTTCGAGATTAAAATTAGGTTTTGATTAAATTGGATGGTTGGATTCGCAAAATGCAGGGGTGGTTGAGAGTGGCAGTTATTAATATTAACCGTTAGATTAATAGAAATCAACGGACGAGATGATGTCTCTCCATTTCACAAAAAATTGATGGTCATCCTATATCCTATATGTTAAAATCAAAAATTATTTCGATTTAATTAAATTTTGTTAATAAATTTGTGAATTTTTTATTCAAAACTACCCTAGTAATATGGTGTTTTCCTAAGAATCTTTCTTTTAAACAATTCTTCAAATCACCCATATCTTTTCCATATCTTTTTCGTTAATTTTTAAACCACCCGCTTAGGTCTCTTAAAATTGTGGTTTGCATTGATTTAACTTCATTTTGCTAATAAAATTATGATGGTTTTAGGTCTTTTCTATTAATTTTCAACCATCCAACTTAAGATATGTTTTTTTTTATCGAAACTTAAGATATGTTAAAACACGTTAGTATTGATTTGATTTCATCTTATTAATAAATTATTAATATAAAATTTAATATACCAACAATGAAAATAATACAGATTTGATTACGATAAAGGATCAGGTGAAAGAGTAGCATCAGGTAAAAAGTAGATTTTTCTTACCCGTTAAATAAGATAATTGAATGGCCTGAATTTGGGTCAATTGATAATATCAAAAACTATTAAATATATTAATAAATAATTCATAAGAGTAAATTAGTCCAAACTAAAAATACAAAAGGAAAAGTGGTTGAGGTATTTACACAAAATTAGTGATCTTTGAATATTCCACCCACATATCTCATCGTAATTTTGAATTGAAATACAATTCAATTTTGAGAGTTGATTCCGATGCAAATGACAATCATATTGTATTAGATTGTGAACCAAACGTCTGTAACTCAAATGTAATGATTTCATATTCCATATGATGATCAACAATCGACTGTAAACACAAAAGAAGTAAAATTAGTTAACTAAAAAAGTTATGATTCATTAGAAGGTAGTATATGGTTCATGAATCAATCTATATTAATTATAGAACCGTGAGACTAGCAAATAAAAAACTAAACTACAGTCTTGCCACTGGTAGGAAGCATAAGCGATCAGAAGTCTGATTGCTTCCAGTCTTGCCACTGGTGCGAATGTCTCATCATAGTCTATCCCTTCTTGTTGATTATACCCCTTGACCACCAGTCGTGCTTTGTTACGTACAATGTTCCCTTGATCATCAAGCTTGTTTTTGAACACCCACTTAGTTCCAATGATGGTCCGGGCAGATGGTCGAGGGACTAGTTCCCAGACTTTGTTACGCTCGAACTGATGGAGCTCTTCTTGCATGGCTACTACCCAGTTTGGATCTTTCAGTGCTTCAGTCACCATTTTTGATTCTGCAAGAGAAACAAAGGCAGTGTTAGCACAGAAACTCAATAATGCAACTAGACTAGTCTCATTAGTGTTTTGAGGTGAAAGGTTAGGGAGTTCAGTATGATAGTCTCCGAATTTGGTCGGAGGATGCCTCTGTCGTCCACTTCTTCTGGGAACTCCTTGTTGTTGCTGTGTCTACCTACTGCGTCTTTCTGGAGATGAGGCAACTTGCTGATTGACTTGTGGCGCATTAGTTGCACTAGAGGTTGACGGACTAGTCCTTACGAAACCTTCTGGTGGAGCACTTCCGGAATTTGGTAACTGATTATTCTCATTTGCTTCATCTTGTTCGTTATCAACCTCTGGTTCCACAGCAGTATCTTCTTCCCTATCGGACTCCTCATTTTCTGCATTGCCATCATTATTTGGCCCCTCTCCCTCACTTGTTCCTTGAGGAGCAGGAACTGGTTCATCCACAGGATCCTCCTCTGGGATCCACTTATCTCTGGTTAGTTCAAAGTCATCTTTGTCATCTTTCGTCAGTTCCAAAACTCTGAAAGAGCACTTTTGTATGCTGTTTTAGGTCCTTTACACTGCTTAGATTCTAACATATTTAATATAAGATTACGCTTTTGGTGTAGTTTTGTATATCAGGTTTATCAGAAGAGTTAGAACAAAAAAGCAACAAGAAGGCTGAATCTCGGAACAAAAGACAACAAAGTTGACAAGAGCCAAAAAGACCAACGAGCGCGCGAGAAGTGTGGCGCGTGAGTATGGGTCACGCAGAGCAGAGCAAAACGATGACGTCAGCAATCAGTGACAAATCCAGGGCGATGACGTTATCACGCGCAAAGAATATTTCTAAGTTTGGATTTTGGAGATAAAGATATTTCCAAGTCTGATTTTTAGAGATAAAAATGATTTCCAACATATTTTCTTGCCTAATTATTCGTGAAAACCCTAGAAGGCAAGAGTATAAATACAAAGCATGAAGGAAATCACAGATATTCGTAGAGAGAGAGGCGGCTTAGAACGGAATTCAAACCTAGCTGCGAAAGCTGTGCGCGCAAGCTGCCGACGCGAGCCAGATGATGCGAGCCAGACGACGCGTCAATCAGATTTGTAGTGTTATTCTTGTTGTTCAATATTAATTCTTGAGATGTATACATTTAGTATGTCTAGCTAACTTACTGAATTTGGTTTGGATTCAGATCTATGAATGACATATTTTGAGGTTTTGTTCTTAACTGCATGATAAGTTTAGTATTATTATTCCAAGCTCAATTGCATGATAATTAGGTTAGATAATTAAGCGAAACCTTGCACCGCAGACTTAGTTATAGAATCTGTTATCTATAGTTAAACTATCAGAAGTACGTGACTGTGAATGATAGGAGTAATACTAGAATAGTTAATCACTACCTTGATCGGATTCGTGGTTAATTAGACTAGACCGAGTAATAATATCACTCGGACTTTGACCGGAATGTATGTGTAGGTTATTAAGCTTTGACCGGACCTTAACCTACGTGAACATTATATCATGTATCTTTAGTGACCGATGATAAACATAGAATTCATAGTGAGGAATCTGAACCGAGCTCATTTCAGTTTTTATTGACATCTTTTATATCTACCTTCTGATCGTGCGTCAGTACTACTTGCGCAACTGTTTTCTTTCTTCTACTTGCTCATACTTACAAAACCCGAGTTTTAGTTGTAGATTGAAGACGACTTCTCACCGTTCCCTGTGGATTCGACCCTTGCTTGCTAAGACTATAGTAAGGAGGAGAGGGATAAATTTACAGCACTCAACGACGTGCTCGTCAATCTCACAGACTTTCCTCCCATCACTGACTCGTCGAACTTAACATGTATTGACTCTTCCACTCTCTTTAACCGATGATTATAGATTTTATAGGCTTTGCTTGAAGATGAGTATCCAACAAATGTTCCTTCGTCACTTCGTGTATCAAACTTTCCAAGGTTGTCTTTACCATTGTTGTGCTCATAGCACTTGCATCCAAAGACACGCAGGTGGGACAAATTTGGTTTTCTACCCCTGAGAAGCTTATATGGAGTTTTGTCAATTCTCGGTCTCAGATAGGCTCTGTTGATGATATAGCATGTGGCATGTAATGCTTCTGCCCAAAAGTTTCTGGGAAGATTACTAGCTATCATCATGGTTCTAGTCATGTCTTCTAGAGTTCGATTCTTCCTTTCCACTACTCCATTTGTTGGGGAGTTCTAGGAGCAGAGAAGTTATGACTTATGCCTTCCAGTCTGCACATGTCAAGAAATTGAGAGTTCTGAAACTCTGTTCCATGGTCAGTACGCACTGAGATAATAGGTAAGTCAAGTAATCGCACATTACTCGTTTTCCAATTTTCAAACTCATCAAAAGTCTCATCTTTAGTTCTAAGGAAAATAGTCCAGGTGTACCTTGAGTAGTCATCTACAATGACTAGTACATACCGATTACCTCCTCTACTTTGGACACGCATCGGTCCACATAGATCCATATGAATCAAGTCTAAAGGCTTTTTGGAGCTCACCCAGTCCTTTGATTTAAAAGAGCTTCTCACCATTTTGCCTTTGGCACAAGAACTACAAACTCCTTTCTCAGATTCCTTCACACTGGGTAATCCTTCCACTAGATTCTTCTTTTGGAGTTTGGAGAGAAGGTGCAGACTGGCATGTCCTAGTCTTCTGTGTCATAAGTTAGAGTCGTCCGAGTCCGACACAAGGCACAACTCTCCTTCTGGTTCAAACAAGTGATCAACAATATAGACACTGTTACGTCTTACTCCTTTCAGAAGAACCTTTCCTGTCTCAATGCGCTCAACCAAACAGTCAGTGTCAGTGAAAATAATTTGATTTAACAAGTTGTAACTTAGACCCTTAACATAACTGACATCTTCTACCTGAGTAGTACTAGATAAACTTACAGTCCCGATTCCACAAATTTCACCTCTGCTCTTGTTTCCAAATGTGACTGGTCCTCCTTGATGTTTATTTAGAGTCAGAAACCACTCCTTGTTCCCTATCATGTGGAGAGAACATGCGCTGTCGATGAACCACTTTTGTCCCTTCATCCTTACCTGCAAGCAAAACATCAGTTTACGGACCCAGATTGACTTGAGCTTAACTACTTTTGATTTATAAGAAACGACACTAGTAAATTTATTAGTAGGTTTCGGTTTCCATTTTTTTCAAGATAAATTTTCCTTCTTGGAGTTTCCCTAGGTTTTCCTCCTGTGGCTCGTGTATCCTTTGGAGTTGACTGTCTCTGTCTAGTCCAGTATTTTGGTCGTCCCTTCTGATAGTGAGGTGCAAGTTTATTTTTTTGAGGGTCACTTTGTTGTGATCTCATAGACTCCTTCCATTTTTGATCCCCCCTGACTTCCTGACAACGATTTCTAGTGTATATTTCATTTCTTTCCTTATCAGCTTTTAGCTTGCCACATTCTCTGCGGAAGTGTCCTTTTTTACCAAAGTGCCAACAGACACGGTGTGATCTCAAGTTCACGTACTTACGGTTCCCAGGTCTAAATGGCTTCCTTTTCTTTCTTGCCTGGTAGTCTAATGGTTCAGTGTTGTCTTCTTGCTTCTTCCACATCTTGTATGCCTTAGAACCATCAAATGGCACATACTGGTTGTCGGACTGGTTTTTCGGACTTGTTTGATTATCATGTGTTCTGTCAGAGTCAGTGGAGGTGATGTATTTCTCCTCTTCAGCATATCCAAGACCTGGTCGGAATCTTGCTCTCAGGGTAGGCACTTCTTGATCATCAGTAGCGGTAATTTCATGTACCTTCAGCTTCACTTTGTCTAGTTTTATAACCAGTTCGTTGTTCTCTAGAATTTTATTTTCCAGTTCATTGACTAGTTCTGTTTTCTCCTTTCAAGTTTCTGTATTTCATCATTCAACTCCTTGACTTCCTCTTTCAGATCAGGACAGTTGTCACCTTTGACAGATTTTTTCTTGATAGCATCCTGAAGCTCTATAGCAGTAGTTGACCATAAGAGATTGTCGTCAGTAAGACCTGCAATTTCAACTTTTTGTTCTTCCAATCTACTACTCATTTCCTCATTAGCAATGGTTAGTTCTTTCAGGATTTCTAGTAAATCAGCACGAGACATTTTTGAAGGAGAATTAGTCTTTACCTCATTATCAGTGTCATCTTTAAGTGCCATTAAGCACACTTCCCGATTCATTGGTAGGTCACAATCGCTTTCTTCTCCTTCATCTCCCCATGCAGCCAGCATTGCTTTGCCATCCCTTTCAGTAGCCGGCTTTTCCCCCTTCTTTCTCGGACACTCAGCTAACACATGTCCTTTCCTTTGGCACCACCAGCGTATGATGTCCCTCTTGTCTTTAGGACCAGTCGATTGAGTGTTTTGATTAGAGGACTGTGGATTTTGATTGTCTCCTCTGTTAAACATTTTGAATTTCCTCATAGTATCCAATTTAGTCATTCTTAGTGCTCTGGTGATCAAGGCAGTGGATTCATCAAGGTCCTCATCATCTTGTGCATCAGTCTGGACTAGTTCAAACGCTTTTTCAACTTTAAGTGCGAGTGATTTGGATTTGTAGCTTCTCTGGAGGCCATCTTCCCTTTAAACACAATTGCATGTGATTGAAGTCTTGCCACTAGTTCTTCCAGTGTTATAACTTTGATATCTGATTGAGCATGAAGAGCCATTGCTATATGATCCCAGCTAGAATCCAGTGCTTGGAGGAACCGGTGGGTGATCCTCCAATCTTCCATCTTTGCACCAAGGAAGACTAGTTGTCCCACACATGTCTGGAACCTGAAGTGGAAGTTCTCCAGAGATTCATTTCTTCCCTGAGTAACCAACTCATATTCCTTGAGTGCAAATAATATTCGGTTCTTCTGGATATCCTCATTTCCAAAGTATAGTCTTTTCAAAGCCTCCCAAATTTCATTAGCTGTGTCATAACCCAGAATCTTCCGTTTGCCTCCTTCTCTAAGTGCTTGAAGGATAACTTTTTTGGCGCGATGATTTTTCTCAACAATCCGATAATCTTCCTCATCATAGAGGTTTTCATCCTTAACCATCATCATTTGGTCTAGAATTGGTTCATCTTCTATGGTAATGATCTTCCAGACTTGAGCGTCTAGAGAGTACACGTGTGACTTGAATTGTTTGACCCACCAGTCATACCCTCCATACTTCAGTGGCGGGGTGTCCAATCTCCGAAGTTTCTAGCCATGGTACCTGCAAGCTAATACAAATCTAGAGCACCAGGCTCTGATACCAATTGTTGGATCAGGGTTAGCTTGTGTTACTAGTCGTGAGGGTCGACTAGTCCCTCGATACGACTAGTTGCAGCGAAACTAGTAAAAGTAACTTAAAAAATGAAAGGTAAATGAATGCTCACTATTTTAGGTAAAAACCTAACTTGGAAAAACCACCCCTTCTAGTAGTTACTGAAAGGATTCTCAACTTCAAATTTTATTAATGCCCTTGGTCTTTGACTACACTTGATCAGTCAGTACAACTCCTCGTTTACTATTGTTCTATGCTGCAGCCTTTGTTCCTCAAATACCAATAAATTGAAGTTCTGCAGTACTCCTTGTCTCAAGTTAGATGGACTGTTAAAGTTTCTAACTTGCTACCCAATGTAACCGGACTAACGTAATGAACGTGATTCCGATTACACCTTTGCTGCTTGGACTCGCCGCCTTATGCTCTGTTCTTGATTGCTCACCGCTTTCTCACAAAGTCACACCGACCCTGGCTGCTGCTCTAGGCTTTTATATTGAGTCGCATGCCTTCCCCAACAAACCCTACAATCATGCAAGATACAATTAGGAAAGTTTTAATCTAATCAAATCTTCAACCAATATTTGATTTACAAATCTGATCGGCAGCTGGAACATTATCTCAAACAATACAATCAATCAAAATGATAAAGGATTCGTCCCTGATTTTTCTCTAACCGAGATATTCGGAACGACTACCGACTAGTTGTTGTTCACGACCTGACTGTCGCTGGCATGTCTACTTAAGCACAATCTGCACACTCAATACACTAGTCAGTATTGATCACTTTTCATCATCAAAACCCAAGGGTTCAACAGAAATGAGTCTGTAATTGTTTGATACTTTATTGTTTTTTGAGTTTGCGATCTTTGATCTTAGTGGTACTCAGTTCTCAGATTTCGTTTTGTGTCATGTTATCATCATTTATTTTCTACATTTCAACATTGTGTACTTTTGAGGAAAGTGATTGATTCTAGGTCGTGCAGGAATGAAAAGTACAACGGTGAAAGACGATCGAAAACATTGGGCATATGAAATATTTCAAGACATTGGGGTAGGATATATAGGAGGAGTTGTTTTTTGTTCACCTTCCGAATTCAGAAAGGGATTCTCTAACTCTCTTAATGGACGTCGTTTTATTGGTTATTCAATCTTTGTACTTGAATGTTCCACGGCGTGCTAGTTCTTTCGCTTTTAATTTAGGTGTTATAAGTTGTACTATTTGTTGTTCAAGATTTATAAGACAAAAAGAAGATGCATGGAATTCAATTATTGGTTTTGAAATTTAGTTATCCGGTCTGTCACAGATTCTTGTACGATATTTGTTCCAGGTTAGCTTAAGCAGATACAGTTTCAGATTAACAGATTAACGTATATGCAAAAATATAAATGATACACAATCTTGTTAACCCAGTTCGGCTCCTTTAAGGCTTAGTCTGGGGGCTTACTCCAAAGCCCGATGGAAACGTTTCACTAATAAGTTCAAGTACAATTACACCAAATCGACTTTCTCAAAGAATTCTAGTTGAAACAACTCACGGAAACCTCAGTCCCAGAGTACTGACTACCTATAAGCTATCCACCAGATCAGAACTCCACTGATCTCTTGTTCGTCAAGTGTACGACCCTCTACTCTCTCTGAATGTATATCAAAGACAACTCCTAGGAGACAGCGAATCACCTATGAATTGCAGTAAGCTCCTTCAACGCACCTGTCTGTGCAATTAGCTTAATATCCTTAGCTCGTGCGATGACTTTCTCAATACTTCTGCTCTCTCAATCTTCTAACCAGAAAGTCATCCTTCGATCAGCTCTTTTTCTTCTGAATTTATAGTGTTCTATCAAGGATAAAGATAGAAACTTACTATTTCTAATCGACTTCAGATTTCCTAAATCTAATCAACTTCAGATTTTGGAAACTTCCTAATTCTGATTGACTTCCTAATTCTGATCAAATTCTAATATAATTAAAATATCGTACTGATCAATAACTTTGTTCTCCAAAGGATATAGCTCAACTCAGATCAGTATCTATCTCAACAACAACTTAGACTTCCGCAGCAAGCTTCTTCTTTGTTCACTCTTCGCGTATGCTTGTCGGAACTTAGATCTTTTTTGAAACTCCTAATTCTATTAGATTAGGTAATAATCAAAATCTGATTATTATCTAAATCATAAACCGCCTTAGAAGATTTCTTCTAAAAATCTCGTGGATTGCCATGACGTCGCTGTTCGTCAGGACTGCACCCCTGTGTTTCCGTTACTGCTTCAAACCTTGCTCCAGCAGGTCTTTCATCACATCTGCAACACTGGTTGAATCTTTCGCTTAATTGCAGACCAAGTTACGGACTCATCTTTGCAACAAACTTGCCACACACAGATGAGTTCACTCCATTGAACTCTCAGGTTTTGCTATGTATGGAGCGCTAGATTATAGGATAGGGGGAGTTCGTGCTGCCGCTAAAGGGGCTCTGTTCATGGGAGGTCTGGATGATATTTTGGAAGCCGCCAAAATCCAATTGGAAAATGCCATTAGTAGGCAAAAGCTCCTGGTGGACAGGTACACCAGCTTCATCTCCTACCATTGTATACTAAAGTATTTTTCGTGTGCACTCTACTTAATTGTTCACAGGCCTGGTGCCAGGAAACAGGAAGAGACATCAATATAGACAAGAGTGCAAGAGCTACACGCATTTTAGAGCTTTCAAATAGCAAATCTCTTTGTGCTGCTATTCTCTATTAATTTATATAAAAGACATGAACATGTAACTTGTTGATCGCAGCCTCCTTTTCTACAACCTGTTTCAATCACTAGCTAAGTGTTAGCAATCACGGAAATGATATCAAGTCATTAATACAATATTTCTTGAATATGTTCGGTTTATTGTTTTCGAAATTGTCTATATCAGAGAGTGGTATTACTCTTCCTCTTCTAGAGTGGTATTCCCAAATTTGATATTTGGAATGCAGCTTTACACTATCTAAAGGGACACCATGTGCATGGATTGTATCTATTTGCGCAGTTCACTCAAGTTGAATTCATAATGTGATTCGAAATGGACTTCATTTCAACGCGTTCTTAATATCAATCCTAATTACAAACTTTTAACAATCGATTATGATGAAGATATATACTCACTACGTACTTTTATACGTCTTGCAACATGCAAGTGTGTGTTGCAAAAGAGCGAAAATGTGTTGCGTAAGCTTCGTGCAACATACAGCTTGTTGCAAAAGATAATGTTGCATAGGACGTGTCGCATAAGCCGTGCGACACTCATCTAGAGTATGTTGCATAAGCTTTAACCACTTTTGCAACGTTATGTTGTTGCATTAGACTACGTTGCATAAACGTTTTACCTTTCGCAACATGATTCTCTCAGTGCAATGTTTATTTTAACGCAACGTGAGATATGTTGCATAAGTAAATATCAAATGAAATAAATTACCCAAATTAGATTTATTTTTACCTTTTAACTATTATTCACACAAACAAAATTAGATTTAAATATGCTTTACATTAAATATAATTTAAAAATTGCCCAAATTTAAGGTTACATGAGTCATGAGCTATAACTACCAGAACAAAATCATCACATTTAATAAAAACCACTCCTACAAATCAAACTGCATTTCAAGGCTACTAATCTGCCTCATCCTCATCAGTTGTGTTGTGTTGGACGTGGACAAGATTGTTTGTTGATATTATGGACTTGTCTCTCTGTTTGAGTGTCATTAGCTTAGTCCATAGCTAGTGGGGCTTTCTTTCTTCTGTGTTCATCATCTTGGGCTACTTGTTCTCTGATGCTAAGTATGGTGTTCCTGCGGTTGGTTGCACAATCAATGTACTCCTGGAGGGGTGGGAGAGATCCTTGATTATCTGAGCCTTTTGTGACCTGGCCCCTAATTATCTAGAACCCGACAAGTGACCGTGTCAATCAGGGGTGGAGTGAAATATTAGTCGAATGGGTTGTGTTTATCAAGTGATGAACTTACTCTTCAGTAGCGGCTGCAAATTCATCCTTGCTACCTCAAACACATTTACAGCTTCCTGAGTCCAGACTAAGGAATATGCAATATAAGTTTTCATTATGAAGATATTAATCATAAGATGCAACCACTTAATCCTAATTAGAAAATAAGGCGAGTTGAGCAGCAAAGATATTTTCGGATTAAGAGTACCTTCTTGAGCTTTCCAAAGGCACCCAACAAAAATTGTACAAATGAACATCAGAAGCTATGGTTAGAGACGGGAGGATGTGTAGAGGTGGGAGGATGTTTGCGCCGACTAGGATTTGGAGAAAGTGGCATAGGAGGATTAATGCGAATCGGAAGCTATGGTTAGAGACGGCGTGGGCAAGAAAGTGGAATAAGTGTTTAGTTTTAGGGTTTGAACTTTGAAGATCAACGATTCAGATTGAATCTGAAAATTTACTTTTCCCTCTTCCTTTCTTTCCTTCCCCCTTCTTATAATGGATGACGTGTCTAAGGGTGATTCGTCAATATATGTTCACTCGGATGATAATCTCTACCCTTCATTCAACCATTAACCATAACCATTGGATCAAAAACTATAAAAAATTATAATAAATAAATCAGATTGAATGTTTGAATATAAATGTAGTTAAGTTAATATGAATAAAAATGGTCAATAATAATTATACAGTGCCAAAAGTTGCAGTAATTTTTAAATTAAAATTATAAAAACTAAATAAATTATATACTTAAATTAGAGTTAAATTTAAATCAATTCCATATATAATTTATTTTCAGACTCAAAAGTTCTAAAGTTGCGGTAAATTTTGGAAACAAATTAATGAAATTTTTATATAGTGCATAAAATCCGGATATAGATCAATCATCTTATTATTAACTTTATTTTCACCACATCCTTTTTCATTTATGGGAACTATACTTTAAAAATTGAGCCTATGTTAGGATTCATATTTTAAAAATATTTAATGTAATTAATGAAAGTGAGTATAACATATTTTTATTTTAAAATTTTAAAATGTATATAAATTTATTGAAACTTAAAACCTTAGAGATTGAAACCATCAACCCTTAGACATTCAAATCCTCAACCCTTATACAATCAACCCTAAACCCTAAACCCTCAACCCTCAACCCTCAACCCTCAACCCTCAACCCTCAACCCTCAATCCTTATACATTCAAGCCTTCAACCCTTAAATAATCAAACCATATACCCTAAACCACAAACCCTATACCCCAAACCCTATACCCTAAATCCTAAATCCCAAACTCTATACCCTAACCCCTATACCCTAAATCTCAAACCCTATTCCCTAAATCCAATACCCTAAACCGCAAACCCTATACCCTAAACCATAAACCCTAAACCCTAAACCCTAAAACCCTAAAACCCTAAAACCCTAAACCCTATACCCTAAACCCCAAACCCTAAACCTTATACCCTATACCCCAAACCCTATACCTAAACCCCATACTCCAAACCATATATCATGTACTCTAAACTTAAAATCCAAAACTATATACCCTACACCCTATATATATTCTACACCATATATTAACAGCATACTCTAAATTTTTTACTTTAAACCATGTATCACATACCTTAAACTTAATATTTAAGTATATATAATGTTGGATTGTGCATTACAATAATTTTATCAAAGAGAATGTGTGGTAAAATATGAACTATATACAAATTTTCTGAATTTAATTATTATTCAATCAATTAATAACCACAATTATTATTTTTATTTAAGCCGGTTAATATAAGTTGTTGGATCAAAATTAGAATATTAAATCTAAATATTTATTCATTATCATTCCTTCACACTTTCCCTCCTCTTTTTACTCCCTCTTTTTTATTCCACGAAATATTTCCCTCTCACCCATTATTCATTCTTGTAAATTTCCCCCTCAATTTTCCCTCCTTATTTCCCTTCATAGTTTCATCATTAATATAAACATACTTTTGCAACATAAAAAGACTAAGTATGTTGCGTAACCGATTGAGATCAAACAACCCCTCACCAACCATCGTAAAACACTTGTACGATTTATTTACAACGACATTGAAAAGTCAACAAGCTTTCCCTGCTTCGTGTTACGCAACATACATTATGATGTTGCGTGTCTGTATGTTGCATTAGTATATCATTTTGACTTATGCAACATATGTTTAGATGTTGCTTTAGTGTATGTTCCGAAAGTTATCTAAGACAACGTGTCCTCTTATGCAACGTCAACTTAAATGTCGCGCGGAACTTATGCAACATACACCTATGCAACACCAATTTTTCAATGTTGCAAAGTGTGTAAAAGTACGTAGTGACTACTAATACAATTGCAATCATTACTAAGTTGAACAAAAATGTAGAGAATCGCAGCTAAATTTGTGTATACAATATACAGATTACTGTTAAACTTGAATTGTATTTTAATTTAAAGACATATTTAAACAGTTTAAAAGTAAATAGCAATTATCACATCCTTAAACAATTTAATTATTAAATTTATTTTTTGTTATATTATGATTTATAGAATTTTTTTTTCTACTTATAGAATTAAACTTTTACTAATTTTGTATTATTCATGTTATTGTCAACAGGCATAGCTGTGCAGAGGCAGATATACAGAATGTCAAGTGCGGATTCACCTGTACTATCTGAAGTTTTCTTAAGTAGCGTAAGAAATGTTTTGACTCAAGTTTCTTTACAGTCCATTTTCTGCATGCCATGTGAAAGTTGAACATATAAATATCATGACAATATAAGTACTAGCCCTCCATTGAGAGTGTCCTCCATTTAACTATTGTAATATGATATCAGGTTATAAATATACGAAGGTTGTAGCCCTCCATTGAGAGTGTCCATTGGCCGGTCAAATAAAATTACCTTTTGCATTGAGTTCTCAAATTTCGAATTTTTTTTAGATTTGCCCTAGTTTGAAACAAAAGTTTTCCAAATACCCTAGTTTTCAAAACTCTTTCTCAAATGCCCCACTTTTAATGAATCCGGTTTTGAAAAAACCGGAATCCCTTAAAAAACGATGAATCCGGTTCTACTAAACCGGAAAACAAATGTATCCGGTTCTAGCAAAACTGGATAGTTGTGAAATCTAACAATCCGGTTTTTTCAGAACCGGATTCCTACTCCACATATGTTAATTCCCCATTAAATCCTACGTGGAGCTGACGAGGTGGCCAAGTCAGCAAAAAAAGTAATATCCGGTTCTATTGAAACCGGATATATTATATGAATCCGGTCTTCATATAACCGGTATTTTTGTCGATAAAAGAGGGTCCAGCAATAATGCATGCATGCATTATTTCTGTTCAATCCGATTTTCCCAAAATATAGACTCTATTATCTACCGTTAAACTATCAGAGGTACGTTACAGTGAATGATAGGAGTAACACTAGAATAGTTAGTCACTACCTTTACCGGATTCGTGATTAATTAGACTAGGTTGGGTAATAATATCATATTGACCTTTACCGGAATATATGTGTAAGTTATTAAGCCTTTACCGGACCTTAACTTACGTGAACAATCTGTCATAAATCCTTAGAAAAACCTGTGATAAACATAGAAGTTCATAGTGAGAAGTCTAAACTGAGCTCATCTCATATTTATATTTCACACTCGTAGTTAATTCTGTGCGCCAGTAGTGTACTCACGCTCCTGTTTTCTGTCTTTTCACAACCCCAGTTTTAGATTGTAGATTAAAAAGGCGACTTCTCACCGTTCCCTGTGGATTCGACCCCAGCTTACCAAGACTATACTAGTAGGAGAGCCGGGACAAATTTGCAGCACTCAACGACGTGCTCGTCAAATTTTGGCGCCGTTGCCGGGGATCGGCTAGAGAAGTTTTCTTTTCTTTTTCTTTGTTATTTACTTTTTGTTTTCTTATATAAAAATCCAAAAAAAAATAGTTACGTTTAACTTAGCTGTTATTTTTGTTTTGTATGGAAGATTTTGGTGAGAACAGTGTAATCGGCAGAAGAAGAGAAACTACAGACGCGCCAGGGCGCAACGCCGAGAACATCTTTGCTCGCCTACACCCAACTGAACTCGAGGAAATCAGAAGAGAAGTACGCAGGGATTTAGAGTTCAGAATGGACGCTGAACTACCAAGGAATGACAACCTGCCTCTGAACAACATGGATGTACGCGCGCCACACCTGTCGCGCGCGTACCTGTACCACCTGTCGCGCGATGCACCATCAAAGAGATGTCGGCTTCTCAAGCCATTAACCAACCCTGGTGCATCGTGCTACCTCCAGATGGACACTTCGAGCTGCTGATAAGTGTGCAAATTCGCAAGTATTTGTACACTTCTTATGCTTGATTCTTGTTTGTTTTCGATTACTTTATGAAAGAATTGATACTTCTTACGCTCATTTTAGGATTTATTCAAGAAGTATAATCATGGAGCTATAAAGTGCACAAAAAAGAAGCCATAGGAGACTACTTGTCCGAGTTGAGCAAGGAAGTCCTTGGTCAAGCAAGAAGATCCTTGGTCGAGCAAGGAGGTCCTAGGCCGAGCAAGGATATGCAAGAAGATTTCTGCTCGGCCAGGTACATAAGAGTTCAGACCAAGCCACCCTTGGTCGGCCGAGCAGGACCTGAGACAGCTCTTTGCTCTCCCGAGCAGTGTGATAAAATTGATACATCAAATGTCAGTAGCTTCTGCTCGGCCAAGGGAAAATTCTGCTCGACCGAGCAAATATGCTGCTCGGACAGGGAAGCTGAACTCTGCCGAGGACCAAAACTGCACCTGTTTAAACTTGCTCGGGCCAGAAGAAAACAAGTCGGCCGAGCAGATTTTTGCCCAATTATTCTGCTCGGCCCAGGTCAAATTTGCTGGGCAGAGGACCACCGAGTATATAAGCTTTTTGGACATTTCAAACTCGGAGCTTCCGGCCTTTTGGCCTTGACTTCGAACCCTAGAAATCCGATTTTTGAAGATCAAGTGCTACTTTGTTCAATTGAAGGCTTAGGAGTGAAGATCAAGCATCAACCTCTACATTTCTACTCTAGTTTGCAATTTAATTTCATGTTTTCATACACTTCAATTGTTATTTCCTCCTTAGCTAGCATGAGTAGTGAGTAGTGATTGATTAGGGATCCTATGGATCCCTAGGTTGGATGCATGTATTTGGATGATGATTTATTTGTTATGCAATGAATTTTGATATGAATTTTGTGTATTGGCTACATCTATTAAATGTTGCACATTAAGTGTTTGTTAAAATGCTTAAGTGTAATTAATTGAACCTAATCAATGATATAAGCAATGAAAGTTGATATAGAGTTGATTAGTTAGCCATGCATGAATAATCTACCTTGATCTTGACATGAAAGTGTAGGATTGATGTGGATGACTAGTTTACTTAATCTAGGTTATGGTAACTCTTCCAAAATATTGAAAGATTGAGGAAGAGTCCATTACCTAAGGGAGAGCCAAAATATTGAAAGATTGAGGCCTCCATTTAAATGAACCTCTTAGTCCTAACATGCAATGAAAGTTGACCTTAGGATTAATGTTCATAAATAGACTAGTCTAATCATTTTCTATTCATTAATTGTTGCATGATTGATTGTCATCACCTTATATGCTATAGCCTAGGGTCCATAGATCCTTGATCACCTTTAGTTTGCATTTTAATCCTACAAGATATCATAACCTTTCACAAATTCCCCCCAAACCTTTTATTTTAGGCAAATCTTAAGTAGTATTAACTAGTTAATCAATTCTAACTCATCTCTAGGGATTCGACTCTAGGTCTCCTAGATATAAATTTTGTTTGCCGTGTTAGGACATTAAAAACTTCCACTAAAACTACACGTCAGCTGCGGACTCAGCTTGTTCACTACATACCAAAATTCCATGTTATGGCCAGTGAAAACCCAGTTAAGCACGTACGACAGTTCGCGGCCATCTGTGAGAATATGAGGAATGGGAACGAGGACCCAGAGTTGCTGAAGTTAAGAGCTTTCCCATTCTCACTTTCTGATTCAGCTCGACAATGGTTGATGGGGCTAGCTCCGGGGTCAATAAGGACATGGCCCGAGTTACAAGAACGGTTTCTAGACAAATTCTACCCCGCGGCCAAGGTATCGTTACTACATAGAGAGCTAGCTGCCCCGAAACAGTTGCATGGAGAGTCACTATCTGAGTATTACGAGCGGTTCAGGGAATTAGAGGCGAACTGCTACAACCATGGACTCCCGCAACATGTGCTGATCGAGAACATCCTCAATGGACTAACTGAGATGGAACTCGGATTGTTGAATGTTTGCGCAGGAGGCAACGTGAGAAATATGTACTCAGAGGATGTTTGGAAGCTGATAGAAGACACTGCGGACCAAGTCAGATATCAAGTGTCTCTAGAGAACAATCGCGCCAGATCACTGCATCAAGTGGACGTAACCAGAGAAATCAAGGAACTGAAGGGCATGATGCAGAAGTTGATGATGAAGCAAAGCGCTGATATTAGACCGTGTGAATTCTGTCACGCCACAGATCACCAGACTGATGCATGCCCCACACTGTTTGAAGAACACGCAGATGTCAATGCTGTAGGTGGATGGAATAATGGACAAGCTAGGCAAGGAAAGCCTAGATTTGGTTTAGCTGAGAACGGGTTTAGTTGGAAGAATGAGCAGAATTTCCAAAGACCGCGCGCTGACTGGCGCGCGCAACCTAATGCACCTGCTGGCGCGCGACCTTACGCACCAGCCGCTTCTTACAACCCACCACATAAACGCGATGAAGGACCAGTGCAGTACAACCAGCAGCCACCCAAGAAGTCACTAGAAGAAATTGTGAGTCAGTTGGCCGAAACGGTGCGCAAGAATGAAGAGCAGAACGATAAGAGGTTCAAGTTGATTGAAAACCAGCTCACCCAGATTGCCACTGCTGTGAATGAATTGAAGGCTAGTGATGGTAATCTGCCATCTCAGGTCATTCAGAATCCGAAGGGAAGTATTAACATGGTTTAGATGGACGCGTCACAACCAGATCATACCAGCGCGCCAGTTGACACACGCGTTACTGATGGCGCAGAAGAGTTGAGTACAGAATTAGCTGTCGTGCCAATCTTTACACGCATCAACCCTGACGCACCAGAACAGACAGATAAAATCATGCTGAATGATTTCCAGGCTAGCTTAAGGTTGTGTTTGGCCCCAGATCTACCGGAAAAGCTTGTTGATCCCGGTACCTTCACAATTCCATGCACCATTGGAGATACAGATGTTAGCGAGTGCATGTTAGATTTGGGAGCCTCGGTGAATCTGCCACCGTATTCTTTATACTCCACATCATCAATGGGACCTCTGGAGCCAACGGACATTGGATTACTACTTGCGGACAACTCACGGACCAAAGCGAAGGGGAAGATAGTAGATGTCTTGACTCATGTCGGCGGACTCAAGTTCCTAGCAGATTTCTATGTAGTCGACATGAACAAGCCGAATACTGAATCAAGAGAAACCGTGTTGCTTGGCCGACCATTCATAAGAACTGTGCAAGTGTGCATTGATGTCGGTAAAGGTATGGTGACACTACAGGATAAGAAGCACATACTCAGATTAGATGTCATCAACAGATTCAGGTTGTCCGAGGAACCATTAGGAAATGATCGGGTGAAGTTCAAAGACAAAGCACCAGTACCGAAGCATTCTAAGTTAATGTGCGCCAGCCAGAAGACTATGCCTTTGGCGCGCCAGAACAACATAAAGAGTAAGCCACCCGATAAGAAGAGCAAGGAGCGAAGACGAGAGCAATACGATACTTGGGATCAGCATCGGAATGCAGATATGGTGCGCAGGATGATCATGCAGAATAGAGCTGCGCAACTCAAGGACGCGCGAGAGCTTACACGCGCACATACTGGCGCATCCGAAGGGCCTAATACGCGAAGTTTCGCGTTTTCTATTTCTTTACCCTCCGATCATATTGACTACTCTTGTTTATCTGATACTAACTCACTCGAATTTTTGCCATGCAGAGACGATGCTAATACGGAAGGAGGCAAAAGTTCAAGTGTGGGGGAGGTGAACCGTGCACTATGAGTGCACATTTGAGTCGAGCTAACGACGTTAAACAAAGCACTCGTCGGGAGGTACCCCGACAAACTTAACTTAGTTTTTATTTTCATGTTTTTGTGTGTGCTTTAGTTTTTGCTTAGTTTTAGTTTAGTTTAGTTTTAGGTTTAGTTTTGATTTTGGGCCCAAGTCAGTTTTGGGTCATGCATGCATGTGGGCTTTATGTGCTATAAATATGTGATGTGGGGTTCATTTTATATTACATTTCATTTTTCACTTATCTCTCTAACATAAAAAAAATTCCCAAAGCCACCGCCGACCGCCGCCTCGCCGCCGCCGCATTCGTGATTTTCGGCCTGAACGTAGATCTCAGTACAGGTATTCTACTGTTCAAAATTTAGTACATTTGGATCAGTTTTGGTGTCTCAATTGTCCAGTAGAAGTTTAGATCTAGATCTGCACAGTACTCGCGCGTGACAGGACACGCGGGCCGGTTTGAATTGTTTGAGTACCACTTTTGCTACGTACAATGTCTGTTTGTGTGGATCAGTCTGAGAAGTTGGATTTTTAGATAAGATACAGGTTGTACAGTAGGTGTGAGGTTTTGCCTACGGTATTTGTGGATGAGGAATTCCTGCACGAGATGGGGCTATATGAAGAAGTACATGCGGCCTTCACCGCCACTGGATGGGGAGCGTTTATGGAGCTATCATCGGACACGGGCGTAGAGGATACACTGGAGTTCCATGCGTCATACGAAGGACTAGCTGATCGGATCAGGTACCGCCACAGGGGCGTGTACTACGAAGCCACGCCATCACAGTTTGGCGCAGTCATGGGACTTGCGCGGATGCCTGGCACGCAAGCGGATGAGCACACGGACCAAGAAGCCTGGGACGACTGGACTGATGGCAGCAGGCCATATGCCGGAGGAAGGAGCCTCGGCACGAAATTGCTGGACCCGAAGATGTTCTATCTTCAGAGGCTCATCTCCCACTCCATCATCGGCCGCTACAATGGATCTCAGCGGCCCGGACTACTAGATATGGAGATCCTTAAGGGTCTCTACTATGGGAAGAAGGTGCGCTACATGCGCCTGCTCACCAGCTATTAGGAAGCTGTGAGCATGAAGGGACCGTTACTTTGTGGAGGATTGATCACGCACTTCTTACGTGCGCTGCATATGGAGCCATGGATGGAGGAGCATACTATTGTACGGGCTGAGTACCTGAAGCGCTAGAAGATGCATCTCTACAAGGGAATCAAGATTCGCGCGGATGGAACTGCGTATTGGAGCTACAGGCCCGGGTTGGAGAATGCCAGACCTGCGCCAGAGGTAGTGGCGCAAGAGCCAGTGGCGCCCAGAAGAAGCAGGCGCCAGACAGGGAGTGCGCGAGCTGAGATCAGCGCACAAGGAGGTCGGGCACATGTGCAGATGGATGAGCGCTGGGTGTTCAACGCCCAGTGAGTTATGGAATATGTGGCGCCTCAGGGAGCTAACTTGGACATGACGCCACCCAGAGGATGGCGTGCGGGCGACCCGATCCCAAAGGAGTATGCGCTGCAGTATGAAGACCCAATTGACGAACTCACCCGATCATTCTCATCTTCTTTTTTTTAAATACTTTGTGATCGGTGTAATGAATATTTCGGTGGTTTTTTGAACTGTTTGCTTTAAAACACTTGTTTTTGAATTATCGTTATGTTTTAAATGGTGTTTTAAATTAATCGGTGTTTTCATTAATTCGGTGGGTGGATATACTCTGAATTGTGGTTATAATCAATGCAAAACCTATTTACATGCATGCATTACTATTGCCTTCTTTACTATTTGTGCATAACGTGAGGACACGTTTTTGTTTAAGTGTGGGGGGTAGTAGTACATCTATCTCAAGAGTAGTTTAGATTTTTTTCGTTTTTAGGATAAATTTTTCGTTTTTAATTTAGTTTAGACAAACTGAATGTGAACATCTCAAGAGGTAATTGTGCGCGAGAAACACTGGCTTGCGCGACATGTGTGCGTACTCGCGCACCTGTGCTAATTTGTGCATATATGACATATTCTGATTTTTTTGTTAATTTTTTCGAATTTTGTGTATCTCTTGAGTGGAATAAAGAGGGATGTGGAGCTGATAGAAACGTCCTGGAGAAGCAGTTGACCGAACGAAGCTTGAGGATCGGTTGTATGGTTATGAGTATTCGTGGAGGTTGGTACTTCGTGGTCAAAGGATAAAAGTGCAAGCTCAGTCACGCAGATGCCGAAGGCGGAAACCCCAGTTTTAGATTGTAGATTAAAAAGGCGACTTCTCACCGTTCCCTGTGGATTCGACCCCAGCTTACCAAGATTATACTAGTAGGAGAGCCGGGACAAATTTGCAGCACTCAACGACGTGCTCGTCAGACAACTGTGGTCTCATGAAGTAGAGCTTGAGATGACTAGACCCTCAGAGAAGAAGAATCAATTTGTGTCACGGAAGGCAGAAGCTACAGACGCAGAATGTGAGTCAGAAGGAGATGATCTAGCCATCTTGTCCAAGACGTTTAGTAAAGAGCTGAAGAAATTCGGAGACCGTCACTGACTTGGATCTGGATCGATGAAGAAATTTGTGTCCCACCTTTCTCAACTAACAGAAAAATGCTATAATCTCTAGATGAAGTGATACAGAAACAGAAGCATCTGAGAGTGGAACTGTGAACTTTATGGCACTGACAGCTGTAACATAAATCTCAGATGATGTCATTGGAGAGAGGTTCAAACTTTTGTATGTCAAGTGGAAAGAAATTCTGGATGAAAACTTAAGACTCAAGAAAGAGATGGTAGTATTATTCGATCAAAGAAGCTGTCTGAGTCAAGAGCTTTAGGAGTACAAAGACAGATTGTCTGCATAAGAAAATGGTTCAAAAAATACACTAGCATGATGAACACTAGAACCAACCAACTAGATAACATACCGGAAGCACAAAAGTTAAAGAATGATCATTCTGGAAGAGGATGTGACAGGAAGGAAGGAAATGGTGACACAAGGTTTGTTGCTGCAGTAGTAGATTACCAAGGGACAAAGTGTATGGTCGAATTTTGACATTAAATGTGGTTATTGTAACAAATACGGCCACCAGCATGCTAGGTGCGCAGGGTTTCTGAAACTATACAGATGGAGGTGCGGTCATCGGATTGGAGACAGTATATAAATTGGAGACAACTAGTAATATCCAAAAGATATTATGCTCAAAAACCTTATTCTTGCAGATGTGATGCAAGATACACTTACAGATCTCTTTGCTACAACAATCATGACGCACGATATGATGCAGGATATAGTTACAGATCTCCAAACTACAACACACATGACACACAATACTATGATTACTATTGTTACGTTGCATTTAACTCTTCTTTAAACATGCAGAAAGACCAGTGGTACTTCGATAGTGCATGCTCTGTTCACTTGACAGGCAAGGCAAAGTTCTTAACTGACATTAAATATGTCAAAGAGAGGTACGTTACTTTTGGCGATGGAGGAAAAGGCAAGGTGATAGGAGAAGCAATTTTATCTATAAGAGGACTTCCAAGAACTGAGAAAATTCTTCTAGTAGATGGTCTGCGAGCAAATCTACTCAACATTGGTCACTTTTGTGACACAAACATGAAGGTGACGTTTACTCAGAATTTATATCAAGTTCGTGATAAGGAAGGAGTGTGCATCATGTAGGGAACCAAAAAGGGTAACAACTGCTATGTGTCGAGCATGAATCAGAAAGAGACCACCTATCTTCTATACAAGCTGGAAGAACTAAGTCTATGGCACATGAGGCTAGGACACATTCATTACAAGACTTTGAATCAAGTACCTGCATCTTGAACCTGCTGAAATGGAGACCCAACAACAAGGAGACTATGTTGTACATGATAAAGATCCCGATATAGAACATGAATTAAAAACCTTAGAAAACCCATCACCAGGGAGAACGTCTGATGCCGAGATTCAGAAAAATCATCGAGTGACAACAACAAATGGCGATCCATTTGCTCCGATAGCAAAACTTGAAGATATTAAATTACTGTTAGTTGTTTCATGCCATATGATATCCAAACTGTATCAGATGAATGTGAAGAGTGTATCTCTGAATGGGTATATGAATGAGGAGATTTACATTCCTCAACCAAAGGGATTTGAAGATCCGCCTCATCCAATTCACATTTATAAACTAAAGAAAGCCTTATATAGAGTACGTCAAGCGCCCAAAGCATGGTATGAGCTTCTTATTGGTTTTCTTTTCAACCATGGCTATGAGCAAGGGGGAAGATAGAACTCTGTTTGTCAAGCGTTGCCTCACTAATCAATTTGTGACTCAGATCACTGATCAATTTTTGACTCATATTACTGATCAATTTGCGACTCAGATCACTTATCAGTTTGTGACTCAGATGCATAGTGAGTTACAAATGAACATGGTAAGGGAGATGACTAATTTTCTGGGTCTACAAGTGACACATGTTGGTGAAAGATTCTTTATTTCTCAAAGCTAGTATGCTAGCAATCTGAGTGTTGAACAGACTTTGTATAGAAGTGTGATAGGAAGCCTATTGTACCTGACTGCAAGCAGGGCAGACATATGTTACTCAACTGGTGCATGTGCACGATACCAGGGGAACCCTAAAGAGTCACACATGAACAATGTCAAGAGGATCATGAGGTATGTGGTTGTAACTGTAAATTATGGTATATGGTATACTAACGACACTAGTGCACATGTTTCTGTCTGGGACACAATTTGATATCCTAGTTCAGCAAAAATCAGAATTGCATTTCTCTGTCCACTGCCGAGGCAGAATACATAGCAGCAGGGAGTTGCTGTCAACAATTGATCTGGATGAAACAGATGCTAGAAGAGTATGGCCTGATTCAAGAGGAAAAGGTTTCTATACACTAATAGCAAGAGTGATATAGACATTTGAAGAACCCAGTTCAACACTCCAGAACTAAGCATGTCGACATAAAGCATAACTTCATAAGGGATTAGTTGGGAACAAACAGCTTGCTGTTATGTACAACAAAGCTCTAGGATACAGTCAGTTCGAAGCACTCAGACTAGCGTTGGATCTGTGTGTTATTGAACGTTAACCTCTGGTTCAACAACTTGAGCACATCATGCCTCAGACATCTGCGTGATCAAGTCAAGAGGAGGCTATGTTACAATAAAGTTGTTTTCTTTTCCAATAAATACAGAGTTTCAGATGCAACTGTTACTCAGTGAAAGGAGAAGAACCCAAAAGGGGGGATAGTTAATGAAAGTGGATTTGGAGATTTTGAAACTGTAAAAGAGGAAGAAAGCCCCAAGTTAGTAAATCCAGATGCTATTGAAAAGGATGTTACCCTAAGCGAATTTGCCATAACAGTAAAAGAAAAAACGAAGACACTAAAGTAAAAGAAAACGATCATTAAAATCCTAGATGGGAAGAGGGCTCTAAGAAAGGAAGCGGCTAGACCAGTGGAGTATGCAAGCACCAACTTAAAAGAGGTCTTAATGAAAGTAGCAGAAGAAGTGACTCAGGAGATAAAAAAGAAGAACATGCACGCTGGTAAGTCTAGAGAATCTATATAACTTGAACAACAGGTTGTTAAGAAGAAAAGGAGGATACCAGAATTGAGAAAGCCTACAAGAGCATCAGATGTAGGGGAGCACAAAATTTGAGAAAGCTTATGATGAACAATCCATAGACGTTGTAGACTGAGTGATTCAGGAGATTGAGGATGACTATCTAAGGATCAGCCTAGAAGAGCATCAGATGCAGGTGGAGCACTAAAAATTAGAATGAAAGGCCATTGGTTGTTAATTGGAAGGTATTTATATTTCATCACCATATTGATGTTTCTGTTCCAGTATTTGTGCAGAAATGTATATTGAAGAAGGAAACTGGTGAGAAAGTCATTCTTGAAGAGGTGCTCAAGTTGATGATTACACAACTGCAAAGAGAGTTGAATGTACTTCATGAGGTGGAAGCTTAAGCCAAGGCAGATGCAAAGGAGGTCAAAGCATTGCTATAGAAACTCATCGGATCAACTTATGAAGGAGACAAAATATCCAAGGGAGGATTCTTCTGAGGAAGAAGTCAAAATGGGTAATTCTAACTCAGGAACGTTGAAAGAAATAAAAAACTTAATGTGAACCCTTGCACTTTTTGTGGCAAAAAGAGGGAGTAGTTTATGATGTGTCCATGTAGGGCAATGATGGATTATGATGCTTTTCATCTATGTTTAATTTTACCTAATAGATGATATGAAATAGGATAAGATCGTTTTGCCAAAAAATCGCCAAAGGGGAGATTGTGAGCTCTATGAACCAGGAGTGTGACAGTGGCGAATTTTTGCAAACCAAGACTCGGAACTCTGTGTCACGTCGTGACGAAGACGAACTCGTCAGCACTAGTAAATGCACATGTGAAATATCTGGGACTCATTAAATGCAAAGATTCCAGAGAGTTATTCTCAAAGATTGCAGGAATCCTGGACAGATTTATTGAGGTGACCGTTATAGAAATAAATATAACGTTATAGAAGCACAATAACTTCATCATAATGAGGCAATCAACACATCATTGATGAAAGAAAATAAAATCTGATGGAGATGAAGATGGAGAGTTGAGGAAGATAAGTATATTCAAGTAACCTCCATTGAGTTGTGCAGAAGACATCATTGCAGTTATGTGGACTGCTTCAGACTGAGACAGCAGGAGGCTGTTGCAGAGTCTCCGAAACAGGAAGTCTACGAAGATCATACTGGAGTGTGATCTGATTTGTGGAAGCTTCAGACTGAGACAGCGGGAGGTTTGTAGAGTCATTCACCGAGACGGGAAGTCTACGATGATCATACAGGAATTTGATCTGGTGAGTCCAATGGGAGTAGATTGATAGAAATTGTTTCGAAGGGAGTTCAAGTACATTTCTTATATTTCATTTTACACTAGTGAAGCTGTTCCACGAAATTGGGATAATCCCAACTGACTAAGCCTTAGAGAGCCGAACAGGGTTAACAATTTTTGTGTCTTATTTTTTTCAGTTACAGTTCATTCTATTCATGAATCAGTACACTGTGTCTCACTAGCGTGACACATACATCTACGCGTCTGAAACACTAGGCGCCTAGGCGGTGTTTTCACTTTGCCTACTGTAACTTCCAGGGCAGCTACATTCTGTCGAGCTTTTTTCAAGTACATGCATATTTCAATGAATAATTGCAGCCTTCGATGCTACGGTGGAAAGAAAATTAAAATTCATCTTTACACAACCATTTTAAGTACATGAGAGTAAAGAAGAAACAGAGGAGAGGTAAGAGTGAACGTAAGTGTTTCGGCCTTCACTAATGTTATTCCATTCTTTTATATATAAAGGATTATTACAATATATCAGTCAAAATCTTTAGTGATTTGTAGCAAGTTAACATCCAAGTGCATCAACACCTAAATGCTTGTCTCATGTTCAGTGTCTGTGTCCTTTCTTGTCTTTGTAATTTGACTCTACTACAACAGGCTTTGTTTTCTGATATCTTGACTCTGAATCTTACAAAGGATTGATATGATGTGCTGCAGCTGTCTCTGTTGGAATACCAGACATGACGCAGGCTCTACAAATGGGGCACCTGAGGTGTGATCCAAGCCAGACATCAATGCAAGACATATGAAATGCATGGCTGCACTTTGGCAGAATCCTAAGAACCTCACAATCTTGAAACTCATTCAGACAAACAGCACACTCCATTTCCCTTAAGAGAATATCATCACATTTCCTAAACTTGTGAATTCCTTCTGCACCAATAACAGTTGACGGCGACACTAGAGTATCAGCCTCGCTACGTACCTGGACAATGACCTCTCTTCCTCTTTTGGAATAGTACTTCAAGTAGACTACATAACTGCACACTGCAAGGAATCCAATAGCCAAGCTTGCAAATGTAGCGATAAAGAATGGATCAAATGTGTAAATTCTGCTAAGATTATTACGCGCTGAGGCAGCAACAGTTGTGGGTGGGATTAGCACATACTGGCAAATTGTGGGGCATTCAGACAGACATGGTCCAGGACATGAACCAGACCTATTTGTGGTGGCATTGCAGAATGAACCGCAGAGTGCTCTCACATTAGTCCATCTCGGTTCCATTTCAGTTGCATGGTATGCTGTGAGAATGAGTAGGGGATTATTCTTTCACTCTAGTTGAGATTAAAAAGATTGATTTAGCCTCACTGCCTCAGGTTGAGGCAACAGATGAGCTGGAGTGCGGTTGGTTACTGACTGGTATTGACTTCAAAGTTGTAAAATGCAAGTGCAACTACCTCCAACTTGGGGAACAGAAGGATTGGTCACCAATCTTTGACCAAAAGGGAAGCCAATATGACCTCCATGTCACTAACTTCATAGCACTAACTAGCAGCAGATCTGATAGCAAGCAGAAGAAAACAACATTGGTGGTTGAAAACCTGTACAAGGTTTCAGCAACTGATGCTGACTCATCTGAAATATTGTACAGAAGGTTGAGATTTTAAAGCAGGACTTTCAAGAGTTGGAAATGGTGCTGCATCCAGTGACCAGCATTTCTCGTTCTGGAAAACGACATGAGAAGTGAAACTGGATTCACATATGGCATACTTGTACTGAGTTCGTTTCAAAACTAATTGAATGAATGATCAAATAGTTTTTGATGAACAATTTCAGATAAGATAAATGTTGTGTTCTCGGATAAGGACTTTAGGAATCCTTCCTATGACCTACCTGACCGGCACTACTCAGCCAGAGATGTGGCTCACTTTGTGGGCAGCAGTTCAGCAGCGATGTACTTGAGGAAAGACCGATTAAAGAGTGCTGTCCAAGAGACAACATTCAGCAGCAATGCCGTAGCTTCCAAGGATCAGAATGTGTTAGAACAGCTCAGTTATAGCTTCAGCAAGGTTACCCAGCTGCCTGGCCAGCTCAGGGCAGCTCAAGGAAGCTCAAGTCAGTTCAGTTCAGCTCAATCCAGCTCAAGGCAGCTAGAGGCAGCTCAAGTCAGCTCACGACAGCTCAACCTAGCTCAAGGCAGCTCACCTGAGTTCAAGGAAGGTCAGGGCAGCTCAAGGCAGTTCATGCTAGCTCAGCTCAGCCCACGTCAGCTCCTGGAGTTGATGAGCAAGGTGCTCAAGGGAGAGCAACAAATCTGATCATGGTCAGCCCTTATGCACATGAAGACTTTGGGGATCATCTAGCCTATGGTGTGAGTAACTTAGGACTTTGTTTAGATAATCTGTTCATGCTTTTATGTGTCACATTGTGTATGTAATAAGGTGTAGAAAACCAGGTTGTGTAGCATAGGATATGAAGGTAGTTTGTCATGGCAGTTATCTCCAAAGAGATAACCCTTATCCATTTATGGATAAGGTAACCGGCTGTCCTTTTAGGGCAGCAACTCCTGCACTTGTAACACATCTTTTCAATCAATCAAATTATCCAGAAAACTATCTCCAAACCCAGGGAATTACCTTGTGTTAACAGCAGCCGAAGTGCTGTTTGTTTCACCGAGTTAGAGGTCTTCAAGCAAGGCCAAACTCTGCAGCAAACTTGCTGCCATTCAGAGTCGAAGTCCCTCTTGTTAGGGCGTACTCTTGGTGTATTCGAAGTCCCTCTTGTCAGGGCGAATACTTGCTGATCTTGGGGTCAGTAAACCTAACGCTTCCGCATAATTTACAACACCGAAGGAACCCAATCAGACGGGCAGCAGGCCTATCAACCGTGTTCTCAGAAGTTGCTGCGTTTTGCCATCACAAATCTGTCTTTCAGAGGGAGTTTTGGGTATTATCAGTGGCCAACCATCAGTTCTGGGCTTAACCGAGCATTTATTAGAGAATTCTGAGTTTTGTATAAAACAGGTTCCTAACAAGCAAGTATTTTATTTAAGGGTTAATTGCAGTAAACCATCATTATAATACTCCTTTTTGCAGTAAACCACCATTTTAACAACTAATTACGAAATGTCAATATTATAATACCTTCGTTATCAAAAAACCACCATTGACACTATTGCATTAAAACTTCCGTTAAGTGCGTGTACGCGTGGCAATAAAATATTATTTTATATTAAAATTAATTATCAAAAACCACTATTATAATCTCAGTTTTACGAAAAACCACCATTTTAATAACTTATTATCAAAGTACTACAACCTGCACTGTTCATGCTAGATCAGGGGCTCATATGATAATTTTACTCGTTGATAAGTATCTACTAGCTACATGGTGCTTCAATTTAATCTCGATGGAAGTCAATGAAGAAAATAATGTTAGAAAATGCAAAAGGAAACTCTTGTTTGAGAGTTTATTATCAATGTTTAATGATTATCGACAGCACGGTTCAAATATAAATAATTTTCTCATTTTATCTTATGAAATATAATTTATTATATCACTACTTTTAAACTCTAATTGTTTTACTATATTGATCTTAAGGATCGACTCTGAGCTAATATAAAACAGCTTCTCACTACACCCGCAACTGCAAATATGCTTCCATTAGGTCTCGTGTCTAGTATGGATTATAAATTAATAAACGTATACTGCCTTACTAATCAAAGATAGTTAGAATCGTAGCCTCAACCTCATTCGCTAGCGTTACCTATATATTCAGATGGTGCTTTTTGATAATTGAGATATTATAATAGAGTCATTTTTTAATTATTTGTTAAAATGGTGGTTTTTACAAAACAAGACATTAAAATGGTGGTTTTTTGAAATTGTCCGAATTAAATAGTTGTTAAAATGGTGGTTTTCTATATTAAAAAATGCCGATCAGATATAGTGATTTTTGAAATTCTGATTTTCTCAAAACTAGATTGAGGCCAAAGTAGGTCATTTGAGAAAGGGTAATTGTAGTAAACCACCATTATAATACCTTGTTTGGCAGTAAACCACCATTTTAACAACTAATTGTGAAATGACTATATTATAATAGCTCCGTTATCAAAAACCACCATTTTCACAACTCCGTTAGAAATTGTAAAACACGCGCCATACGACTCGTGGGTATATAACTTTAATTCGGACAATTTAAAAAACCACCATTATAATATCTTGTTTTGCAAAAAACCATCATTTTAACAAATAATTACAAAATGACTCTATTATAATATCCCAATTATCAAGAACCACCATCTGAATATATAGGTAACGCTAGGGAATGAGGTTGAGGCTACGATTGTGGCTATCTTTGATTACTAAGATAGTATTCGTTTATTGATTTAAAATCCATACTAGACACGAAACCTAATGGAAACATATTTGCAGTTGCGGGTGTGGTGAGAAGCTGTTATATTTTACCTCAGATTTGATCTTTTGCATTTTCTAACATTATTTTCTTCATTGACTTCCATCGAGATTATTTGAAGCACCATATAGCCAGTAGATACTTATTAATGAGTAAAATTATCATATGAGCCTCTGATCTAGCATGAATAGTGCAGTTGGTAGTATTCTGATAATAAATTATTAAAATGGTGGTTTTTCGTAAAACTGTGATTATAACAGTGGTTTTCGGTAATTATTTTAAATATAAAATAATATTTTATTTCCACGTGTACACGCACTTAACGGAAGTTTTGACTGAATAGTGTCAATGGTGATTTTTGATAACGGAGCTATTATAATATACTCATTTCATAATTAGTTGTTAAAAAGGTGGTTTACTGCAAAACGGGGTATTATAATGGTGATTTACGGATGATACGATGTCAATGTCCCTAGTCTGAATCTGCCTTAGATATGTCAAAATTACCCATTATCCGTTACCCGCCCTTTATCCGCCCGTTAAAATACCCGTCAATACCTGCCCGTTTAGAGATAAAGGGTAATCATACCCGTTACCCGTTTATACCCTTTTATTATAGGGTCGCCCATTACCCGCACGTTATATTTCATTAGAAAAAATTAGATACTCATTTTCGTATTTTATAAATAATAGAATAATTGGAAAAATAAAAATAGCTAGTTAAAGGGTAAATGAGTTATTAATGGATAAACGGGTATTTAATGGGTAAACGGGTAAATTAATACCCGTTACCCGTTTATACCCGTTATCCTATATACCCGCCCGTTTATACCCGTTTACATAAACGGGTAAATAATATCCGTTACCCGTTTATGCATGTTACCCGTTTATGCATGTTACCCTTTATAACCGGGTCATACCCGCCCGTACCCGCCCCATATGACATATCTAATCTGCCTTCAGTGGCTTGTAAAGCCTACTGAGTTGTGTTATTCATCCTAGGTTTCTGATGTCAATTGTTAAGTCAATTCATTTGGCCATGGGTGTGTCCATGCCATTTGTGTTATTGACTATTTTGAAATTTCGAATTTTCGATTGATTGAAATTGCCTGATCCGGCAGTTTAGGATCTAATTAATAAAATTGCTGGGATCGACCAGTTTAAAAAAATGGTGACCATTTGAGAAAGAGTTTTTAAAATTAGGGTATTTGGGAAACTTCTTTTTTGAGGTGAGGTATTTCTAAAAAAACTTCCTCGCGCTACTCTGCAACTGCGGCGTCGCCATCGCATCCGACGATGGAGGTTTTTTACCTCCGTCAGAAGGAATCAGAATCGCGTGTCTACATTTTCGTTAATAGTGAATTGCAGAGGTAGCCAGGAGAAGAGGCGCCGCGTATTTCATCCTCTTCTTCAGCTCGCGGCGTGCTGGGCGTTAGCCCTAATTGCTCTGCCTCCGAGCTCAAAGCAGCTTTTCGTGCCAAAGTAATATTATCGATATTTTGAAACATGTAACGTTAGTTACAGTTTTGAGATTGTATTTTAGGTTATGGAAGAAGGAAGTTTGAGTCAAGTTGTTGTTACTAGTTGTTTGTTTTACTAACTGATTTTGAAGGTGTTAAAATTCAGGTCAAGGAGTTTCATCCGGATGTGCGAAAAGATAAGCCAGAAGTTGATATGATGTCATGATCCGCCGTGGGATACAATCGTATGAGGTACATAGGTGTTCCCTATTCGGCACACTGTCTGCTTTCATACTTGTTCGTCACCATTCAACCCCGCGTAAATGTGTCTGTGATTTTTGCAGATGTTGTCGAACTACAGTCGACCCGAGATAATTGAGAGGTAAAAGTCAGGTTCTTCTACTTAGAGAGTTACTGATAAAACTTTATATTCTTACCATTGCTGCTGCTGAGGCTTTTGTTTGGGACCAGAATGTGAAGCCTCTGAGCCTCTGACATTTTTGTTAATGAAATTGTCTGCCTCGGAAAAGGTGTAGTAAGCCTCACTATGAGCTTTAAATGTGGTGATTGCCTCATGTTTAACTGGCATTCTACTTGCATGTAAGCTGATTTAAAATTCTCTGATGTATTGCACAGGGTGCTCACAGTCATGTGTGTCTAAAGCGCCTCATATTTTCTCATTTTCCACTTTAACCGGGACTGCTAGAGCAACCACTCAAGGTTTGTTTCAGAAAAACAGAATAGCCATCATCTCCGATTAATCGAAAATGTGTGACGTGCCACCATCGATAATCATAAGAGTGGCAGGATTAGATTTGAATTGTCTTTGCTGTTAAATCATATCATACTTTCCGCATTGTTACACATATAATCTGCTGCAAGGAATTACATACCTTTCTGTCTTAGTTTTCAGGTTATAGTGGAGACTACCAACTGCAGCAAGCTGTTGGTCAATACCCGAGAAGCTGTATTTACTATGTTACACACCTTCTCAGAGGACTATACTAGAGGAATTACTGGACTGGTCATCTGCAACATTTTACTTCTATTTTTATTTTTGTAACTTTCCCATTCCAGTTGCTTGCTTGATTTTAAATAAGAGCTGTGCAAGTATTTCATCAGCACAATACCCAATTACTTGACCACTGAATGAATCTAGTTAACTATCCGACTAGATATCTTAGTTTGCCATATTACATGAATTGTGTAGAGCATATGTAACTGTTGAATCCCTTTCTGCATGACAACTCACCAAGAATCTGTTTGCACGCTGCAGCATTTTGGAAGTCCCTTACGATACCACCGTAGAGGCAGACATATTATACTTTCTCATTGTCAAAGCGAAATATGAGAACAATCCTTACCAAAAGCCAAAGACATCAACTGCTCATGTGGATTTCTATTGATACTATAAATTAGGACTTGTGAGCAAATTATGTATACCCTGGCTTCAAAATGTGAAGCATAATATTCAGATCTAGTGATATATATTGTGATGGGCACGCAGTGGAGGGAGTTGCTGAACAAAGCTTGGAAAAAGTCTATACGCAAAGAAAAAGAGGAAAGGAAGGCATCACGCACCAGAAGATGTAAATACTTGTGGATCAAGAATCTGTAATAGGAGTATAAATAGTAAAGATGTACTAGAAACAGGTAGCGATTTTCATTCTTTGGTTTTGGCGTTACGAATACAGGTATTTGTAACGATACATTGTAACTCGGTTTTCGTCAGTAATAATAGATTTGGTTCTTCGTCGTCGGGAGGATTGAACGCAGATCTATCACTGGTATCAGATTCCTCGATCCTCGCATCGTCACGCTCCGTTCATCGATCTCTGATCTTGGATGCCGCAGACCAGAAGTATGGCGAGAGGCGATGATGACTGGAATCAAGAAAAGGAGGAGGTTCGCAATCAATTGGATATGGCGTCAGGAGCGATTGCGGTGATGGAGTCAAGAATGAAGAAATCGGAAGATCTCTTGGCAGCGATTGCGCTCAAACTTGGTTTATCGGAATCCGGTGCATCGGCCGAGGGTTGTAGTGGTGCCGGAGATGAAAGTGGAGGGGATAATCAACCGATTCAGAATCAATGGCGCAAATTGGAGATTCCGATGTTTGGTGGAGAGGACGCTTTTGGATGGATACAAAAACTCGAACGTTATTTTGCATTACGGAGGCTATCGGAAGAAGATAAGATGCAGGTGACCTTGCTCGCCTTGGAAGGGAAAGCCCTCAGTTGGTTTAATTGGTGGGAGCAGTGTAATCTGGTTCCGACTTGGTCAGCCTTCAAGATTGCTGTAATCCGTCGTTTTCAGCCGTCGATGATCCAGAATCCGTTCGAATTGCTGTTATCGCTGAAACAGGCAGGATCAGTCGAGAGTTATGTGGAGCAATTCGAGAAGTATGTAGGGGCATTGAGGGTCATTGATCAAGATTTCGCAAAAGGCATCTTTCTGAATGGGCTAAAGGATGAAATTCAAGTTGAAGTTCGTCTATTTGAACTTTCAACGTTGTCAGAGGTAATCCAGAAAGCTTATTGATTGAACAGAAGAATGCTGTTGTTTATCGTCGTGGAACACAGGGATCGTATATTGTAAACAGAAGCTCGAATTTCCAAAGAAGTGCACCAGCTTCTAGAGTGGTAACAATTGATCCAAGATTATCAGCAGACAGACGCTCAGATTTCATGGATCATCAGTTTTCAGTACTAGTAATTCAGTTAACCAACCTGATGCTCGAGGAGGGGAATTTAAGCATTTAACAAGTGCTGAGATGAAAGAAAAACGCGATAGGGGTTTATGCTTTAGATGTGATGAACCATATTCGAGGGAGCATAGGTGCAAGAATAAGCAACTTAAGATGATTTTATTGGAGGAAGAAGAGGATGAGAGGCTGGAGGAAATACATGAAGAGGAGGTAGAACATTTCAATTCCATTCAACTTTCCCTTTACTCAATGTCTGGCTTAACATCAACCAAGTCATGGAAAGTGAAGGGTTGTTAGGTCAGTTGGAGGTTGTTATATTGATTGATTGTGGTGCTTCCCATAATTTCATCGCTTCTTCAGTTGTTGATTCGTTACATTTACCTGTTACGCCTACCCCTTCGTATGTAGTCGAGGTGGGGGATGGTCATAAAATTAGATGTCAAGGCAAGTGTGCAGGCCTAATGGTAAAGATTCAGGCAGTGGAGGTGGTACAAGATTTTTATCTCTTCCAATTACAGGGCATTGACTTAGTGTTGGGACTGGATTGGTTGGCCAGTTTGGGTGAAATTAGAGCTGATTTTGGTAAATTTGAGCTGGCACTTAAGCAGGATAGCAAGTGGGTGAAAATAGTTGGCGATCCTTCGTTGTTGAAAACAGAAGTTTCATTGGGAGCCTTAATGCAGTTAGTTAAAAATGAAGGTGTTGGTTTTGCCTTTCAGTTGTTGGATCCCAAGAAGGGTGATGTTGAACCAAGCATTCCTGAGGTATTGAATGATGTTTTGTTGCAGTTCGATAAGGTCTTTTCAGAATTGAACAGCCTTCCTCCACATCGCCATCAGGATCATGCTATACATTTGAAAGAAGGTGTTGTTCCACCAAATCTACGCTCCTATAAATGTTCCCATCAGCAGAAGACTGAAGTTGAAAAACTAGTAGAAGATATGTTGCAGTCAGGGGTTATCAGGCCAAGTATCAGCCCTTATGCAAGTCCTATCATCTTGGTTAAGAAGAAGGATGGTGGATGGAGATTTTGCGTAGATTATAGAGCTTTAAACAAGATAACGATCCCGAATAAATTCCCTATTCCTGTTATTGAGGAGTTGCTTGATGAGCTTGGAGGTGCAACAATTTTCTCCAAATTAGACCTTAAGTCTGGATATCACCAGATAAGAATGAGGGAGGAAGATATAGAGAAAACTGCTTTCAAGACACATGAGGGGCATTATGAGTTCGTGGTAATGCCATTTGGACTTACAAACGCTCCCTCAACTTTCCAAGCATTGATGAATGAGGTACTCAAACCTTTTCTCCGTAAATTCGCATTGGTTTTCTTTGATGACATATTGGTGTATAGTTTGGACTTGGCTAGCCACTGTTTACATTTAGCCAAGGTCTTGAGTGTTCTTGAAAGTAATTCCTTGATTGCCAATAGAAAGAAGTGTACTTTTGGTCGTCCTAGCTTGGAATATCTTGGTCATATCATTTCGGGAGAGGGTGTGGCTGCAGATATGTCTAAGATAGAGGCTGTTCAAAATTGGCCAAGGCCAAAGGATGTGAAAGGGTTGAGGGGATTTCTTGGTCTAACTGGCTATTATAGACGGTTTGTGAAAAATTATGGGAAGATTGCGAAGCCATTAACAAACCTCTTAAAGAAGGACAGTTTTAATTGGGGAGAAGAAGCCACTGCTGCGTTTGAGGAGTTGAAATCTGCTATGATTTCTTTACCACTATTAGCTGTACCTGATTTTGATAAAACCTTTGTGATTGAAACTGATGCTTCGAGTAAAGGGTTGGGTGCTGTGCTGATGCAAGATGGAAGACCTTTAGCTTTTTGGAGCCAGGGGTTATCACAGCGAGCTCAACTCAAATCAGTCTATGAAAGGGAACTTATGGCGTTGATTCAGGCTGTACAAAGATGGAGGCATTATGTCATTGGAAGGCATTTTATAATCAGAACTGATCAGAAGAGTTTGAAATTTCTTACTGAACACGCCTGTTTACAGATGACCAGTTTAAGTGGGCTGCTAAGTTGATTGGGTTGGACTTTGAAATTCAGTTTAAACCAGGGGCGGAGAACTCTGCAGCTGATGCTTTATCAAGGCGAGAAATATATTCGTTATCAGTGGTATCTTCTGGTGAGATTGATTCCTGTGTACATGAAGTGGAGGAAGACCCAAAATGGAGAAAGATCATCCAGCAACTTCTCATTACCCCAACTGCACATCCAGGATTTGAGTTGAGGAAGGGTTGCTTATACTACAAAGGGAGACTTGTTTTGTCAAGTAAGTCGAATTTGATACCTTTGATTTTGTCTGAATGTCATGAAACTCCTACTGGTGGTCATTCAGGTTTTTTCCGCACCTATAAACGTGTTGCTAGTTTCTTATTTTGGGATGGACTTCGCGGGGATGTTAAGAGATTTGTAGAGAATTGTGATACTTGTCAGAGACAGAAGTATTCAGCCCTTTCACCAGGTGGTTTACTTCAACCCCTGCCTATTCCTATGCAAGTATGGGATGACATTTCCATGGATTTCATAGGCGGTTTACCCCGCTGTAGAGGAAAAGACACTGTATGGGTTGTGGTGGATCGTTTGACGAAGTATGCACATTTTGTAGCCTTGGGTCATCCTTTTACAGCAAAAGATGTAGCTGCTTTGTTCATATCAGAGATAGTTCGTTTACATGGATTCCCTTCTACCATAGTATCTGATCGCGATCCTGTCTTTTTAAGTCAGTTTTGGAAATAATCATTTCGTCTAGCAGGCACTAAGCAGAGAATGAGTACATCTTATCATCCCCAATCTGACGGGCAGACAGAGGTAGTAAATAGATGTTTGGAGAGTTACTTACGCTGTTTCATTGGTTCCAAACCAAAGAAATGGTTGGACTGGTTGGTGTGGGCAGAGTATTGGTATAACTCTACTTACCATAGTGCTGCTGGGATGACTCCTTTTCGAGCCTGTATGGAAGAGATCCCCCTGCTCTGTTGAAAGGGTGCTCTATTCCTTCGAAGATTCAAGCTGTGAATGAATATCATGAGGCAAGAGATCAGATTTTGGGTGAGCTGAAACATAACTTGAGGAAGGCGCAGTATCAGATGAAACAACAAGCTGACAAACACAGGCGAGACATTCAGTTTGCTGTAGGTGACTGGGTCTATTTGAAGTTACAACCCTATAAACTGAAGTCATTAGCTGCTCGGCCATTTGCTAAGTTGGCAGCTCGTTTCTATGGACCTTTTTTGATTGAAGAAAGACTAGGTCCTGTTGCTTACAAGCTTCAACTTCCGGCAGATGCGAAAATCCACCCTGTGTTTCATGTGTCCTTATTGAAGAAAGCACTGAAGCCGGACTCAGGTTACTCAATCCCTACCACCTATGTTGAATGAAGAGCTTGAGTTAAAGTTGTTTCCAGATGAGGTGCTAAATTGGAGAGAAACTAAAGCTGGAGATGTGGAGGTGCTGATCAGGTGGAAGGACTCGCCAGAATGTGACAATTCTTGGGAGTCAGCTGCTGCTATTCAATCAAATTTCCCTACCTTCCCTCTTGAGGACAAGATGGTTCTTTTAGGGGAGGGTATTGATGGAGCGTATTTATACGATCCATCATTATCTTAATTCCGTTGTTCTTATATGCTTTATTTGCGAATTATTACCTTGTTGTAGTGGTTTGCGTTTCAGGTGTATTTGGAGTACAATGGAGAGTTTACACGCTTAGGGAGCAATTCTAGACGGATTCGGAGCTCGAAGACGAAGGAAAGAAGCAGAAGATGACTGGATGACGTCAGCATGACATCAGCCGCGGACCTTACTGTATTTTTATCCGCGGACGTTATAGGATTTATGGATATTATGAAGGGTCCGCGGATTAAATTGAAGAAGGGTCCGCGCGACATTCGGCCCGGCCCAGTTTTGAGAATAGCAGCTTTTTGATTAGGGTTTCGATCCTAATTGAGGGAGTTTTGTGTTTTCTCATTTATTAGTCAAATCTTTAGTGTTAGTTTTAGTTTGCAACAATCATTCAAACAAACCCCCCTGATAGGAGTAGAATTAACTGGTAGATTAATTCCTAGACTAGATTACTTTCCCTTGGGACCGACCCTGCTTATTGCTATACTAGTTTTGAGTAGGTTTATAAATTTAGATTTGCAGTGCACAACGACGCGCTTGATAAGTGTGCAAATTCGCAAGTATTTGTACACTTCTTATGCTTGATTCTTGTTTGTTTTCGATTACTTTATGAAAGAATTGATACTTCTTACGCTCATTTTAGGATTTATTCAAGAAGTATAATCATGGAGCTATAAAGTGCACAAAAAAGAAGCCATAGGAGACTACTTGTCCGAGTTGAGCAAGGAAGTCCTTGGTCAAGCAAGAAGATCCTTGGTAGAGCAAGGAGGTCCTAGGCCGAGCAAGGATATGCAAGAAGATTTCTGCTCGGCCAGGTACATAAGAGTTCAGACCAAGCCACCCTTGGTCAGCCGAGCAGGACCTGAGACAGCTCTTTGCTCCCCCGAGCAGTGTGATAAAATTGATACATCAAATGTCAGTAGCTTCTGCTCGGCCAAGGGAAAATTCTGCTCGACCGAGAAAATATGCTGCTCGGACAGGGAAGCTGAACTCTGCCGAGGACCAAAACTGCACCTGTTTAAACTTGCTCGGGCCAGAAGAAAACAAGTCGGCCGAGCAGATTTTTGCCCAATTATTCTGCTCGGCCGAGTGAAGATTTGCTCGGGAGAGGACTTCGGACTATATATACTTTTTGGACATTTCAAACAAAAAAGGAGCCTCCGGCCTTTGAGGGCCTTGACTTCGAACGTTGACCAGAAACCCTAGAAATTCGATTTTTGAAGATCAAGAGCTTTGGTGTGGAATTGAAGACTTTGAAGTGAAGATCAAGCATCAACACCTTCCAATCTACTCTAGTTTGCAATTAATTTCATGTTTCCATACATTTCTATTATTGATTTTACTTTTAGTATGAGTAGTGAGTAGTGATTGGTTAGGGATCCTATGGATCCCTAGGTTACATGCATGTATTTGAATGATGATTAATTTGTTATGCAATGAATTTTGATATGAATTTTGTGTATTGGCTACATCTATTAAATGTTGCACATTAAGTGTTTGTGAAAATGCTTAAGTGTAATTAATTGAACCTAATCAATGATATATGCAATGAAAGTTGATATAGAGTTGATTAATTAGCCTTGCATGAATAATCTACCTTGATCTTAACATGAAAGTGTAGGATTGATGTGGATGACTAGTTTACTTAATCTAGGTTATGGTAACTCTTCCAAAATATTGAAAGATTGAGGAAGAGTCCATAACTAAGGGAGAGCCAAAATATTGAAAGATTGAGGCCTCCATTTAAATGAACCTCTTAGTCCTAACATGCAATGAAAGTTGACCTTAGGATTAATGTTCATAAAAACTAGTCTAATCATTTTCTATTCATTAATTGTTGCATGATTGATTGTCATCACCTTATATGCTATAGCCTAGGGTCCATAGATCCTTGATCACCTTTAGTTTGCATTTTAATCCTTCAAAATATCATAACCTTTCACAAATTCCCCCCAAACCTTTTATTTTAGGCAAATCTTAAGTAGTATTAACTAGTTAATCAATTCTAACTCATCTCTAGGGATTCGACTCTAGGTCTCCTAGATATAAATTTTGTTTGCCGTGTTAGGACATTAAAACTTCCACTATACACGTCAAAATGGCGCCGTTGCCGGGGATGAGTTCTTAGGATTGTTAGCTAGTTTGTATTACTTTTGTTTGTCTAATTCACTCTATTTTCTTTTTAGTTTTTGTAATAGCTTGTTGGAGTGTGATATCTTGCTTGTTTTGTGATATTCTTTATCTACCTTGCTTTCTCTTGATTGCTTGATAGGTGAATTGGATGTCAACAAGACTTAAAGCAAGAGGAGCACAAAAGCAAGTTCTTGCATCAACCATCACCTATCTCCCTCAACCGCGTTCATTTGCTTGAGAGCTTACACCATTCCCATACTATAAACATGTGGAATTCACATAGGGAATGTGAAATTTGCCATAACTTTGGCCATGACGAATACTCTTGTCCATATGATCAAAGGAATGATTATGGAATTATCATGAAGATATGGACTACATGGGATATGAAGAAGATGAATATGTTCCTCAATCCGAATTCTATACCTATAGGAACACAAATTCCCATGAAGAGTATGAGGATTACCATCCACCTATTCACCTTATGATTATATTGAAGAAGTGCCACCACAAGCTCAACAAAGTCAAAGCCAAGAAGAAACCACTCTTCTTGCATTAATGGCACAAATGGCCGCACACAAGCTCAACAACAAAAGATGTTTGAAAAGATGGAACAAAGATTCAATGACGAATATGAGTACACCTTGGAGCTTGAAAGACAACTAGCACAACAAGCTCATCCATCAAATTTTCAAGAGGAGTTTCCTTCAATTGAAGACAAAGAACAAGTGGAATCACCCAATTTGTTGATTACTTTGTCCAAGGCCTTAGTGATCCTCAACAAGAACAACCTTCAAAGGTTGTAAAGGAGCCTCAAACAAGCATTACAAGAAATTACACCACTAATAGAAGAGGAGGAAGAGGTTCCTACAAAGAAAAAAGGTCTAATGAGCAAATTCCGGATGAAGAGAAGGAGCGCCCTCTTCCAAAGCTTGAAATGTGCAAAGTTGATATAGCTATGGACTTCGTTATGCCTAGATGGTTCTTTGAAGAGGAAGAAGTACATGAAGTTATCTTACCAATACTCAAGGTCAATATCCCCTCAAAGAAAAGAAGGAAAACGCGAAGAAATGGAAGAAGGCATGAGAATCCAAGAGCTAGGAGAAGAGCTAAGAGATCAAAACAAATGTCTAAGGTGAAGGATGGCTTTGTTGGAGGTAAATATAATCTGTGAAGACTCAAAAACAAAAGCCTCCAACAAAAGAGAAGCTTAATGGGAAGTCGGCGCGACAAATGCAATTTCCAAAGCGTGGCGACCCATCACTCACTCCTACAAAGATGTGAGGAGTCCTTGAAATTTGTTGCACCACTTAGTGAGGGATCCTAGCAAAGGACTCACTAAGTGTGTTTCTTTGGAAGTAAAGCCTTGGCTACGTCTTAGCCAAGACGTTAAACTAGGCTAGTAAGTGTCGTGCTCCTATTCTTAATTTGCTTGAATGATTGATTGTTGATTGATGGTTTGATTGAATGATTGTGCTTGCTATAGGTTGCTATAGATCTTGATTGTTTGCTTGATTTGAATATCACTTAGCTTGCATGACTTTTTGTGAAATATGATTTGAGCTAAGTGTGGGGTGATTCCTTGCCTAGGAGATAGAATTTTTTTTAGATGTGCCTAGGACTTAAGTTTTCATGAAATTTCACTTAGGCATAAGTTCCCTATTTCTGAAACCCACCTAGGCCGAGTAGGTTACCCCTTAGCCGAGCAAGCCAATACTGTCAAGCCAAGGAAGAGTAGGTAAATTTGTCCTGGCCGAGCAGAATGAATCAGTCGGCCGAGCAGATATCGTGAGCAGTAAAAATTTTCTAAGTCCAAAAATCTGCTCTCCCGAGTAGAAACTAGCTGGCCGAGCAGCTTACCAGATTTGATATAAAATCACTCAGAGAGTTTTCCCCTGCTCGAGTAATTTTTAGTCCGGCCGAGCAGAATTTATATTCATATCCAACTTTGGAAAATTTGCTAAGGACAGAAACTACTCTCCCGAGCAAAACTTTGCCCTGCCCGAGCAGATTGGTAAATATGATACAATTTGGTCAGAAAGTTTTCCTCGGGCCTAGGACAGTTCTGCTCGGTCAAGCAAAAGAGGATCAAAGAAGGCAGCTTAAGCTTACTCGACCGAGCAACCTCCAAGCACAAAAATCTGCTCGGCCGACCAGAATTAATTACTCTTCCCGAGGAGATGCACACCTTGCTTATGCTTGCTTGCTTGCTTGTTTAACTCTTGCTATTATTTTGTGATGTATTATCTTTTGAGTTGAACTTGCTACTCTTTTGTGTGTGTTCCCTTTGATGTTATTCAAACTTTGTGCTTAATGTCATCTTGGATGTTTTCTAAGTTGAATAGCTTCATATCTCAATATGTGTGCTTGGCTTGAACTTGTTGTATGATTGACTAATAAACTCACCTTTATTTCACTCTCTTGATATCTTTGTGAGTTTTAGTGTTGTGCCACAACCAAGCATGCATGAAAAGAAAAAAACAAGAAAAGCACATGGAGCAAGCATGGATGCATACTAGTCTTCCTTCACACGAGAGAAGTTTCTTGATCCTTCTCTTATGCTTTATTTGATTGCTTAGGGACTAAGCAAATTTTTAAGTGTGGGGTGGGTAGTATGCATGCATTCATACTTTTAATGTTTCATTTCATCAATCATTCAATCGTTGACCACTTTTGAGCATTGACACTTGCTTGACATATCACTTTCATCCTAAATTTTGAAGAAAACTTGAAAATAAGTTTGCTAAGTTTAAGAATACACTTGTGAATTGACTTGTGATTGTGGTTTGTGAAGTTTAATCTTGATCATAATGATTTAGGATGATTGAAGTTCCTAACTATTGCATCATTCTCATGAATTGACATCTATACTAGCTTGAATCATTTGATATTAACATGCTCTTTCTTTGCATAATGAATAAGGAGGATAAGGTAGCATATACAAAAAAAGCATGAAGTATCATAGAATTTCTTGCTTGCTCTTAGGTGACTTTAGTTTAATTTCATGGCTTATTGTATTGACTTTGCTTGCTTATATGCTTGATTATTGCTATTAGACATATTGCCAAGTTTTAAGTGTGGGGTTGACACCAAAAGCTTACTCAAGAAAAAAAAAAAAAAGAAAAATAGTTATGCAAGTGCCGGGGTTAGGAAGGTAAGTTCCCCCTCGAAAGTACTTGCATGAACTCAAAAAATTATTCAAGTGCCGGGGGTTAGGAAGGTAATTTCCCCCTCGAAAGTACTTGAATAGCAAAAAAATAAATTATTTTTTTGAATAAATAAAAGAGAAGCTAGAATGTAATTCCCATAATTCTTGACCTTATGCCTTCTATGCATATTGAGAGCACACTTGCAAGTTGAGTTTGTGCACTTTGCTTGATTGATTAGATTAAAGGATGATCTTTTGCATTATATGCATAAGCAAGTAAGAATTCTATGCATGATTCATCATTTTGATCGTCTAAACTCCTCTTCTCTTATGGATTATGGTGTTTAGCCTAAAACTTGAGAATGAGTTTAAGTCATGAGCTTATGGACTTGCCCTAGCAAGCATAAGTGATTGACTAGATGATCCATTATGTGTGCTAAACTCCCTTTATGATTTATGCATTGAAATGTAGTAAAACGGTGAATTTGGTGATTGCTAGTTAAGATGTCAAGGCTTAGAATGTTTGCACGTGAAGAATGACAAGATTCTTGATCAATTATGTGACATGAGTAAATTGCACACTTCCATATCTTTTTGAGCATTAAAATGACAAACTCTTACTTAGCAAAACAATTGGTTGTAATGCATTGTTTAATGGATGATTGTGAACGGGATTTGTGAGTACTCCCTCTTGGAAAACTCTCACGAGACTATAACTCGTCCACTAGGGCAGCCTAGGGTTTAAAGGCTTGATGCATACGCTAAATGCATCCGTGATGCCTACGAAAGTGAGTTAGGAGTAGTGTTAACTTGCATTTTCTTTCCTTAGGATTTAGAGTTAGAATGCTAGGATGATTGTTGCATGATCTTCACATCCTTATGAATTGCTAGCTCATTGACACTTCCATATATTTTGAGCATTCATACTTCATCATATATGTGCTTACTTGTTCGGGACGAACAAGGATTAAGTGTGGGGTGTTTGATAAGTGTGCAAATTCGCAAGTATTTGTACACTTCTTATGCTTGATTCTTGTTTGTTTTCGATTACTTTATGAAAGAATTGATACTTCTTACGCTCATTTTAGGATTTATTCAAGAAGTATAATCATGGAGCTATAAAGTGCACAAAAAAGAAGCCATAGGAGACTACTTGTCCGAGTTGAGCAAGGAAGTCCTTGGTCAAGCAAGAAGATCCTTGGTAGAGCAAGGAGGTCCTAGGCCGAGCAAGGATATGCAAGAAGATTTCTGCTCGGCCAGGTACATAAGAGTTCAGACCAAGCCACCCTTGGTCGGCCGAGCAGGACCTGAGACAGCTCTTTGCTCTCCCGAGCAGTGTGATAAAATTGATACATCAAATGTCAGTAGCTTCTGCTCGGCCAAGGGAAAATTCTGCTCGACCGAGCAAATATGCTGCTCGGACAGGGAAGCTGAACTCTGCCGAGGACCAAAACTGCACCTGTTTAAACTTGCTCGGGCCAGAAGAAAACAAGTCGGCCGAGCAGATTTTTGCCCAATTATTCTGCTCGGCCGAGTGAAGATTTGCTCGGGAGAGGACTTCGGACTATATATACTTTTTGGACATTTCAAACTGAAGGAGCCTCCGGCCTTTGAGGGCCTTGACTTCGAACGTTGACCAGAAACCCTAGAAATTCGATTTTTGAAGATCAAGAGCTTTGGTGTGGAATTGAAGACTTTGAAGTGAAGATCAAGCATCAACACCTTCCAATCTACTCTAGTTTGCAATTAATTTCATGTTTCCATACATTTCTATTATTGATTTTACTTTTAGTATGAGTAGTGAGTAGTGATTGATTAGGGATCCTATGGATCCCTAGGTTACATGCATGTATTTGAATGATGATTAATTTGTTATGCAATGAATTTTGATATGAATTTTGTGTATTGGCTACATCTATTAAATGTTGCACATTAAGTGTTTGTGAAAATGCTTAAGTGTAATTAATTGAACCTAATCAATGATATATGCAATGAAAGTTGATATAGAGTTGATTAATTAGCCTTGCATGAATAATCTACCTTGATCTTAACATGAAAGTGTAGGATTGATGTGGATGACTAGTTTACTTAATCTAGGTTATGGTAACTCTTCCAAAATATTGAAAGATTGAGGAAGAGTCCATAACCTAAGGGAGAGCCAAAATATTGAAAGATTGAGGCCTCCATTTAAATGAACCTCTTAGTCCTAACATGCAATGAAAGTTGACCTTAGGATTAATGTTCATAAATGAAAGTCAAATTTTGGCGCCGTTGCCGGGGATCGAACCCGGGTCACCCGCGTGACAGGCGGGAATACTTACCACTATACTACAACGACATATTCCCTATCACATCATTTATCATTTTTATTAGTGTCTGTGTCCCCCTTCTTCATTCTTGTTGTATGTTGTGCCGTGAGGACACGGCATATTTCAAGTGTGGGGGAGGGAAATCGAGTCAGTTTAGAGTCTGTAGTTTTTTTTTTATGTTATGGTGTGAGTCGAAGAGGAGAAATATCATTGTATGTTGTGATGAATTAACGATCTATATGAGTGATATTATATCCTATGAGTTCCTGATATGTTTGCATTCATGAAATCTGATGTTTTGTGATGTTTGTGCTTGATGATATAAATGTTTTTGAATTGAGATATCTGGTGATGCAGAGTTGATAGAAAATGTCTTAGAGGGATTTAACATTCATTCTGATATTTGCATGAATAATTGCACTATATGTTGAGTTGATATTGTGGCATTTCGGAAGTGTTGAAAAGATTATCTAATCTCTTGTCTGAGTAACCGGGAAAAGAGATGAGCGACCCTCATCTTGACTCGCGTAAAAAGGACAAGAAGAGAAGTGAAATCTGTATATGGATAGTTTATTGGCAACGAATGTTTTTGTTTTATATTGGTTATTGACTAGTGCCGGGGGGTTAGGAAGAAAACCAAGACACTTCCCACTTGAGCACTTGCTTTAACCAATGGCACAAGCCAAAATAAGGCAAGCCATCATTGAAAGAAAAAAAAATCAGAAATTTCAAAAAAAAAAAAAGAGGAATAAAAGTTTGTTGTTGCCAGTGAATTTATCTAAGTAATGTGTTTTGGATGCCATATTAAAAACTCAACTGTTAGTGCAATTTGGATTGTGAATTGAAGAATGAAGTTAGGAATCTGAAAAGGACTACCTCTACATTACCATTGATATATCTCGACTTGAGTATTTTTATCGTTGAGTGCAGATTGAGCATGATTGATGATAACTGTATGCAGATGTAAATGGATTGATTGGGTAGAATGTTATGAGTTGGATTGTCATGTAATCACAGTGTGCTATGATGGATTCGAATCTGTAGTCTAGATCTTTACTTGTTCGAGACGAACAAGGATAAGCGTGGGGGAGTTTGATGGAGCGTATTTATACGATCCATCATTATCTTAATTCCGTTGTTCTTATATGCTTTATTTGCGAATTATTACCTTGTTGTAGTGGTTTGCGTTTCAGGTGTATTTGGAGTACGATGGAGAGTTTACACGCTTAGGGAGCAATTCTAGACGGATTCGGAGCTCGAAGACGAAGGAAAGAAGCAGAAGATGACTGGATGACGTCAGCATGACATCAGCCGCGGACCTTACTGTATTTTTATCCGCGGACGTTATAGGATTTATGGATATTATGAAGGGTCCGCGGATTAAATTGAAGAAGGGTCCGCGCGACATTCGGCCCGGCCCAGTTTTGAGAAATAGCAGCTTTTTGATTAGGGTTTCGATCCTAATTGAGGGAGTTTTTTGGACGGCGAATTCCAGAGCAGAGAGTAGAGAATTGCAAGCAGCTTCATCCTTAGTCTTCAGAAAAACGATAACTCTTCGAACTCAATTTCAGTCTTTTGTTTTGTTACAATGTTTATTATAAGTAGCTAAATTTCCCTACAGTTTGGGGAATTGAGTTGCAACATTGTATGAGATCATTGAATAGCAAATTTTAATCTATTGGATTCTGTTCTTTGTTATAATTGCATGTATTGTTGTTTGCCTAACTCAGCCTAGCGGTAAACTTAGGGTTATAGTAATTGCATGATATCTAGTTGAATTGTCATAGTAGTAAAGCCTAGCAGTGGAGCTATTGTGGTAGTTGGATTAGGTTATTGTTACATCTTCTTGAGACTCTAGCGGGTAATAGAAGATAGAACTAGAATTAGGTAACTACCCTAGCGGGACTATCTGATTAGAACAATTATAATTCATTAGCTTGAAACGTGTCTGGTCTGTGATTACTAGTTGCAACGAGATTCCCTGAACTGTGTTTTCTCATTTATTAGTCAAATCTTTAGTGTTAGTTTTAGTTTGCAACAATCATTCAAACAACCCCCCTGATAGGAGTAGAATTAACTGGTAGATTAATTCCTAGACTAGATTACTTTCCCTTGGGACCGACCCTGCTTATTGCTATACTAGTTTTGAGTAGGTTTATAAATTTAGATTTGCAGTGCACAACGACGCGCTGTCAGGTATTGATGGGCACGCAGTGGAGGGAGTTGCTGAACAAAGCTTGGAAAAAGTCTATACGCGAAGAAAAAGAGGAAAGGAAGGCATCACGCACAAGAAGATGTAAATACTTGTGGATCAAGAATCTGTAATAGGAGTATAAATAGTAAAGATGTACTAGAAACAGGTAGCGATTTTCATTCTTTGGTTTTGGTGTTACGAATACAGGTATTTGTAACGATACATTGTAACTCGGTTTTCGTCAGTAATAATAGATTTGGTTCTTCGTCGTCGGGAGGATTGAACGCAGATCTATCATATTGACACAAAGATATTGAACAATTTGTATTATTCCCTCTTGTACAGAGTTTAAACTCCAACATAAGAATCTGTAAAACGTATTCAAGTGTATATGTAGATGTATGCGTATAGTTTAGCTATGCGAGAACCTATTAGTTTCAGCCAAGTGTTAAGGCTACGGTATCTTCTACATAATCAATAGATACAAGTTTTTATAAGAGATTGCCTTCATAAATTTGCTGCTGAACCAAATAACCAAACTTCTTCAAACTGGAATTTATCAAACTTAAAGTTCTAAACTTTAAGCCATGCCTTTGCTGCCCAACACCTACAGAAAGACCCAGATGACAATTCTGATAAAGAAGTGGTAGAAATGAATTGTGTGCCAATGGACTGCTTAGGCTCAAAAATAAAGAAGCCAAAGCCATGGATATGAATTCCTACCATCAATTACATAAAGCTGATTGATAAGAACCGGGGGTGAGGACAAGATGAATGTGAAGGGTATGGGAACAGAGAAGAGTGTGATGAGAGTAGCGAGGTAATTTCTTTCATATTCATTCCTTTGGCCAGTACTGCTACTGAGCTTATAGAGAAAGTTGCATACAATTTTCTAACAAACTATTTTGTTTCATTGTCCATGTCAGAACTAGAGAATCTTCTTCTTGCAGATCAGGTTGTTACAAAATCTTTGAGCCAGCCTGGTTTGTGCATTTCTCTGCTCCTTTGTTTAGGCTGATTTGTGCTTAATTTAGTTACAGCTGCAACATCATCTTTCCAACCTGTAACACTGATCCATTTATAGCACATCAAATTACTGCCAGAAATCTTTTAGTTAAAAAACTATAAAAAAACCCTTCAGAAAATTGTCCAATCAAATTTAGCCTAAATACTCTGTATTTAATACTTTGTTTTTTCTCGAAAAAAACTCGATTTTGTTCATGGCTGATTTGAGGTGGAGAAGCTTAGGAATTGGTCTGATAACAATCTGCATTCTCCAAGGCTTGGGAAGCAGCAAGGCCTACGGACCATTTGATATTGGAATATGCTATGGAGACTTTAGTCCCAACCTTAAGAGTCCACCAATATATGATTCTATGAACTTAATCAAGAACTTAAATATAACTAAGGTCAGATTCTACCATCCGTACCCTGACGCCATGGAGGCTCTGAGAGGCAGCCAAGTAAGCGTCATGGTAGGTGTAAGGAGCGATGACTTGCCAAGATTAGCGCAAAGTGCCGATGCTGCCAAGTTATGGGTTGAAGAAAACATACTACCTTATGTAAAGGATGTTGTGATCTCCTATATTGTCTTAGGAAACAATGATATCCCTGGTAAGGCCAGCAAGTACATTCTTGACGCAATGGTGAATCTTCAAGCAATTATTAATGATGATGCGAGTATTAAAGCCATCAAGGTCACAACTGCTGTTGATCAAAATGTTTTAATGAAATCAAAGCTTCTGATTCCATCCACCAGCGAGTTCACCAAGGAGGCATTAGTCTACTTGCTACCCATTGTGAAGTTTCTTTCAATCCAGAGCTCTCCGCTTATGATCAACTTTTTAGCTGACGATATCTTTATCGAACACCAGAATAACTACTCAACAGAATTTGCTACTTTTCAATCAAAGTTACCAGTATTTTACGACCATACATTGGCATACAAGAACTTATTCGAAACGATGGTAGACTCGTTCTACTGGGCAATGGAGAAGCTGGGTTGTGGAAATGTAGGCGTGGCGATCACGAGTGGTTGGTCTAGTTCGGGACGACTACCTGTTGGATCCATTACAAATGCTTATAATTATAACTATGGAATGATGCAGCAAGTGTCATTAGATGGAGGAACACCAAAGAAGCCAAATGCTTATTTAGATGCATTCCTATTTGAAATGCTTCACGAGTTGGATTATGAAGGACAGATACCATCATATGGGCTGTTTTATTATGACCTTAAACCAGTGTATGACCTGTTTACTCCTCCACCACCTCCTCCTACACCTCCTCCTACTCCATATTAGGATGGGCAAAATAATTATAAATTTGAAATGTATTAATATGATATGTATTTAAATATGAAAACTGAATCTATACAAAAATATGGAGTCTTGAAAGTTACACATATGTTTAAACTTAACCGAAATATTAACAAAAATCATTAAAAAAAACTTTTAAAATGCGAAAAAATACATATATGATTAAAATTTCATAATTTTTTTTAATTATAAGGATATTAAATAAAATATAAAATATAAAAATAAATTTGAAATGAAGTACTATACTTTTTATTCATATGGGATGATTCAATGTGAAAACTAAATCTATACAAAAATATGGTGTCTTACAAATTTATAAATTTTTGAAGTTTATTTTATTTTATGGTGCCACTATTAATTATGTGTTACATGGTATCACATTTGTAATTTTAAGATACCATATTTTTGTATAAATTTATATCAAAATTATAACTTTGAATAAAAGAATTATAATTTGCATGTGTATTTAGTAGTTATATTGAATAAATAATAGTGTGTTATACGGTTACATTTACTACATACGCCATATAGCATATACAAATATAGAAATTGTTACATTTTTTACATAAAAAGCATACAAACACAAATTTTACTGCATATAAAGTAATGTTTAAACATTCATTTTGAGACATTAAGATTTTTTTAAAATTTAATGGAGCAATGATGGTTGCCGGTAAATTTTTATAATTTTCAAGAAGCCATATTTATGTATAGATTTAGTTTTCATATTGAATTACATATCATATGAATACATTTCAAATTTATATTTATTTTTTATACTTATTTAATATCCTGATTTTTAAATTTATTTTATGATTTTTGTATATTAATTATGTGTTTTTTGTATTTTTAAAAGTTTTTTTATCAGTTTTATTAATATTTCGGTTAAATTTAAACATAAGGTGGTTTCTGACAAATTTTATAAACATAAAGGTGTGACTTTATAATTGGGTTTTTTTACCGAAAACCATCCGCCAATACCTAAATTTTAACAAAATCACCCCAACAATTTTTTTGAGGTAACCACCCATTTATTCCAAATCGTTAAATTTTGACACCCCGTTGATGGTTCCGGTGTTGTTTGCATGAAAACTAGCCGTTGATCGAATTTTTTCATAAATATACTTATCCAATAATACCATTAACCTTAATATGATTTTATTCTTGTCAATTGTGCTTGAATTATCCAAAAAAATCATTATACAAACTTCAATCTATCACTACAAATTCAACAAATCAAAACATTTCTCAACATTAATCTTTAATTGCTTTTATTTTTGGGTTATGGTATTATTAGATTAGTTTTTTAGTGTTGAAAATTAGATTTCAAGCATAGTCAACTTTGTCAACGACCAGTCGACGGGGAATTTAGGTATTGGGCATGTGGTTTTCGGCAAAAAACCCTATTTTTAAAGATACGGATGGTTCTCGAAAAAAACTCCATATTTATGCGTTGTTTCCGACAATTTACCATATTAAGAATTATACGGAGTCAAATCTGTTGGGGCAGGTATCAGAGGAACTCTGGCATAATAGAAGATGAAAGAAGTTAAGATAGGGGTTCGGTTCCGGTAATGCGTACTGCGTACAACATTATGCAGCGGATTGAAAACTACATAGTTTAATTTAATTGTTTGTAAAACTAAGTCGTTTTACTAAAACCCAAATTAAAAATTATTGAACCCTTTTTAAAACGACGTAGTTTTTTACCTGAACGACATATTTTCACACTTAAACTCTGTATTTTGAATCTGCTGCATAGTGTTGTTCGCATGGATCTCTTTCCTTAAGATAGGACATACATGTTGATAGTTTTAGAAGAGAACTGAAACTCATATTGAACACACGTGTGCCTCCATCTCTTCGAGCCCATCAATCATATTCTTCAAATTTGAGCATTGGAGGCTTCTAGAACGATTCTTTAGAATCGGGCTCTAATATCAATTGTTGGATCGTTATACGTTAGCTTAGATTGTATGGGTACACCGTGATCATGTCCCCAAACTCAAAAATACAAGGGAATAATAATGTAGTGCAGAAAAGTAAAGCAGTTGATATGTACACACGTTTAGAGTGGAAACCATTGGCCTAATCAATGACTAGGGAGAAAATCACTATGAAAGTTTCTTTATTACGATATACTCTCAATGTATCGAGTAACACAATCAATAGCACCCAAAAACATAGTTTTTCCTATACTCTAACTTGCTCACCCGTACAAAGATTGATCAAAAGTAATTAAAGAATACTTCCTTAGCACTCATCAATCCTCCAGGTGCACGGACTCCTCTACACGATGATATGAAGCTGGATATTGGTCAAATATAGTCACCACAAATTGCTCTCTTAATTGGCCGATCCAAGTCTAAAGGGAGCCTTTCAAAAGCTATTTTTTATCATGAAACTTTCCTAAGATATATCTCCAAAGATATCTCAAAATTATCTTCTAACTTCTCACAAGAAAATAAGGGATAATAATGATACTTGAAAGGTAATAACAAATATTTAAATGTAACTGAAATCTTTTAAAGCAAGTTGATAATCTTTCCTAGTTTGTTTATTTCTAAACAAAGTAAGAACTCCTTCGCTGCCACGTCATGCTGATGTCAGCGCGTACTTAAAATAGGTCACCCGTCCACGTGTGACGTTAGCTACGCTGCCTCCGTTGCTTAACTTCGCGTTAGTCTTGGGTAGGGTCCCTAACAATTATTTCTAAATTCTAACAGAAACTTAATAAAATGGAAATTCCTTATGTCATAAAAGTATATTTCCTAAACTAAAAAAACCTCAAAGACAATTTTATTTCCTAAAATAAAAAACCTCAACGGAAAAATGTCTTGCCTGTGCTTGACTTTTTTTCGTTTATACATAATGGATTATTGCAATATAGAGTAAGGACTCATGGACAAGGTAACTTTTGTGAGACGGAATGACACGATTTCAATCGTTGATTTATTTGATTGATACAACGGTTGATATTAAATTGATTTTTAATTGAATCATTAAATTAAAAACGTAAAATACACGAGCGGTTGAAAATTCCGATTATCAGTCTCAACCCTTTTAGAAATTAACGATTGAAACTAGGTATGATCTCTTTACTTACAACATATCAGTCAAAATCTTAGCGATAACAATTTGGTGACTTGCGGGTGGTTTGAAGCGTGCTCTGAATCCGCTTAGTACGTACGTAGCAGCCTCGGCCTGTAACTAGAACTCAACACATTCTTGTGAATAATAAAAGGCTTGAAGCCTTGATTTGCAAGCCTTACAAAATAAGAGCTTTCTTGAAACTCGTGCGCTCGATTTCAGCTTCGAATGCTCCGAGGTAACGACGTTCTTCGTTCGTTCGATTTTCGCATTGTGATTTTAGATTAGGGTTTTGGTATCGTTTTTGGATTTAGTCTTTATGTATTGTTTTCTTGAAAAGGAATTACTTTTTGGATTGATATTTGACTTAACCATCTTTTGCGGAAGATTTTTTGAGTGCGCAACATTTGTGCATGTTGATGACTTTTTACAAACCAGATTTTGAAGTACTCCTATTTTGGGGGGTATGCATTCTGTTTGTTGGAATGTAGATTTTGTTTAAATTCCAACCAATCATTTTTGTGAGATTCTGATTAGCTTTATATATTGTGTAGATTATCGAACAGTCAGTTGTAGTGAAGAAACTTGTGTTGAGAGACATGCCGAATAAAAACAATACTGCTGCAACAAATTTGATAGGTAATTGTAACTTACCAAAAGAAGGGGTTCCTGTGAAAGATCCTGAAAAGATTTCTGGTACTAAGAGATCATCATCTGAGGTCAACACAAGTCAAGCTTCTAGCGCTGTTAACCCAAATGGAAATCTTGTTAATGTTCGTAGGAAAACTGATGGAGAAGTTGCGAAAATCTCTGCCTCTGGATTTTTTAGCAATAATACTGATCTTCAGCTTTTTGTCAATGCCCCAGAGTCAAATGATATAGTCCATCCTAGCTCGACACCGTGTGACTCTCAAGTTAATGCAGACAACGCTAGTCGATTACTAGAGCTTTTTCCGAATTCTCCTGCTTGGTCAATGAGATTGCCGAATGAGTCTCCATATACGCGTCCTCTTATGTCTAGTACTGTTTTGCCATCCTTGGAGGAAAATTCTCTGCATCCTAATCCTGTTGGAAAGGGTAACACTATGTCAGCCCCCAAGAACAAATTTCAAATTTCTAATCCTGTTGGAAGTTCGGGTAAAACCTTGTCTTTTTTAGAGAAGAAATCTGCACACCCCCACCTCCCTGGATTATCTAGTAACAATGCATCGTCTGCTGAAAAGAAGTCTCTACCGCATCAACCTCTTGAAATCTCTGGTAATGTTTTGTCATCGACTAGAAACTTTTTTCCAGTTCCATATCCTTTTCGGAACTCTGATGTTATTAAAGCATCTGTGGAGATTGGATCTTCCCTTCCTCGTCCTGCTGGAAATTCTCGTGTCATGAGTGCATCCGAGGAGAGCAGATCTCAAATTCCTCATCGTCTCGGTAAGTCTGATACTACCATGCCATCTACAAAAAATAGTCACATTCCTCCCTCATCTGTCACCGCAAAGCTAGGTGTTGCCAAGGAGTCAAACAAGCAGTTGCAACAACAGCATTTCCAGCCACGAGTTTCATTGAGAGGTTTGGATCGGTCAGAACACGAGGCATATATACAAAGTATGCCGTTACGGTTGCAGATGAATTATTTCATTCCATTCTCTAATCTCTAATGGTGCACATGATCAAACTGACTACAGCTTATAATTTGTTGTTTTTAATCAGTGTTGCGATCCCTTCCGTCTGCGGAACTCAACCGACTTGCATTTGAGCTGGATTCAAGGTCTATCCAACTTTCATTGGAAGAAGGTATAATTCTCTGTTTCATATCTGTTTGCCCATCGATACACATATTGCTTCGAGTTGAATGTCTTCTTAAAATCTCCAAATGCATCTTCCTGAGGATATCTGATTTCTGTATATTATATTATATTATATTATATTATATTATATTATATTATATTCATATTAAGTTTCAACCCTAAGACATTATATTCATTCCTTCTTACAGCAACCGAGATGAGTCGTCTTGAGAAGCTAAACGTGATGGAGAAGTCCGTAAAGCCAGCATATCCGCCTGAGAAGTGAGACAATAGTAACAAACACTGTCGTCTTAGCTTGTATTGTACATAGTCTTCTCTTCACCGCGACATTACTGAAAACACTATAGTCTTGCTCTTGCCTGGTTCATACATGCTTATGGTGCTGCCAAAACTAGTAATAGAGACTAGGAAGGCCACATTACAATTAGAGAAGTTGGCATTGCTGAGGCATTGGATGATGAAATGCTATAGCAGTGTGTGGGGCTTTTTCTGGTTAAGTTTCTAAAAATGCGAATTTGACCAATTTGCCCATCGTCTATGTCTCTAGGCCTCATTAGATTCAATGGTATTTTGGTAAATTGTGTGGTATTGTACTCAATTTACCAAAATACACCGAAGGTTGTCTGTAAAAAACATTAGATGCTATTAATTGTGTCTAGAATAAATACATTTCGGATTTCAATAACAAAATGCAGCGACATGTTTTCCATAATGAATTTGTGTTAAGGAAAATCCGCAAAGCTTATGAAATCTGTTTATTCAAGTTTTCCATAGAAATGGAATTTGAAAGTGAAGCTACTAACATGTATAATAGCAGTTGCACAATGAACTACCAGCAAAAAATTCACATGATCCAACTCCATTGAGATATTTAGCACCACATTTCTGATTACAACATGAATTCCCACATGCATCGCATGCACCACCACCTCCGCGACAGTTGCGTTGCACCGGACTTGGAGGATCCGGAGGACCGCACGGATACACGCAAGAGCATAATTTATTAGGGTATATACCATCACATACTCCCTGTCCCCCTGGATATTTTTGACTACATGTACTACTGCAGTCTTCATTCCTAGTGCAAGTGAAGCCCAAACCTACGCTACACGTATTTCTTGCTTCTGTAATTTTCATATCTGCAATATGAATGGTTCATAAAACATATTAGTCAAGAAATAAAACAAAAAACAAAAATCTGCATGAGAATTATTATTACATGGCGCCAATGTCATAAGTATTACGACGAAGATCAACACTTTGTCCGACGACGCCATTGATATGATCTTCTGATCCCGGCCAAAGCTTCACCTTCAACTTCAGCTTGGGTATGAGTATGATATTTATATCTATGATAGATAAATAACGTTAAGTGCAATTTACAAGGTATTTTATTATCATTAATTTACGTTAATTCTCGAAATTAAATAAGCAATTTGACTTTGTATACGTTAATTTACAAGGTATTTTATTATCATTAATTTATGTTAATCTACAAATTAATGTAGACAACAAATTAAAATGGTAATAGTTTATCTGTTAGTTTTAGAGGAATATGTTCCAGAAAGGTTTGGGCAACTACAATTATTAGCCTGTTTATTGGCCATGACAGACACGAGCCAGGTTGAGCAGCTGGAATGACGGGGGCGTACCGAATTGGAGCGAGCGGAAACCCTAAAATTCAAATTAGCCAATTAGGTTAAATTGGGGTCAGTTTGAAATTATTAAAAGTTCGGGTAGGAATCGTAAAATAGAAAGGTTGAAGGGTCGGTTATGTAATAACCTCAAAGTCTGTAACAGACTTTTGTAACTGATTGTACAAAACGCAATCTGCGTTTCATTTTCATTCAATATAGAAAATCTTCAATCGGAATTCATCTTGTGTCTCCGCCGAAGTTTCCGGCAATAGTGCAGCTTATGCACTTTCACATGGTATCAGTTTTCAGGTACGACTCTGGACTTTTGATTTCCAAGTTTCCTATTGCTTGATTTCATTAGTAGGAGTAGATCTGGTTCTTGAATCATTCAAGATGAGTGATAGTTCAGCGCCGGTGAATCAGTCAGGAGGTGATCGGCACAGATATTATCATTTTAGTGATAATCCGATGTTCATTGGCAACAATGAAAGTGTTGCTGTTTCTCTAGTTAGTGAACCACTACAAGGGATTAACAACTTCATTTCCTGGAGGAAAGGCATGGAAATGGCCCTGGGAATGAAGATGAAACTTGGATTCGTGCGAGGTGATTTTCCAAAACCCTCAGATCCTTATGACTTGGCTAGATGGGAAAGGTGCAATGTTGCTATCCATTCTTAGCTTGTTAATTCTGTCTCTAAGGAGATAGGTACTTCAATTATCCACACAAAAGACTATATGCATGCCTGATCAATTTTGCACAGCACGTTTGGTGGATCTATAAGGCCTAGACTCTATTCTTTAAGGAAGGAGATGAATGGTCTGGCGCAAGGGGAGATGTCTGTTTCCGAGTATCATGGAAGGCTATTGCATCTTTGGTCTGAAGAGGAAGTTCTGGAGGACCATGTTGCTTGTGATCTTGGAATCAGGTGTAAAGCTACTGCTTGCACATATAAGAAAATGGCTGAATATAGAATAATGCAGTTCTTGATGGGTTTAAATGATGCTCATGCTCAGTTCAGAACTCAGATTCTTTCTATGAAACCTATGCCAATGATTGATGAGGTATACAATATGGTTCATGAGGATGAAGCTGAAAAAGGTATTTCAAAATCTGTTGTTTCTGAGATTGCTGCTATGTACACACACGGGCAGTATAGTAATTCTGACAAACAGAATCCAAACAAAGTTACAAATGGTTCTGGACAGATTAAACAAAAGAAGTTCTGCACTTATTGTGAGATGACTAATCATACAAGAGATGTTTGCTCCCTTTTTGTATAAATTTAGTTTTCACATTTAATACATATCATATGAATAAAAAGTACATTATTTCAAAATTATTTTTATATTTTATTTAATATCCCGATTATTTAAAAAAATTGTGATTTTTGTTAATTATTTATGTATTTTTGTACTTTTAAAAGTTTTTTATGATTTTTGTTAATATTTCGTTAAGTTTAAATATATGGGTGGTTTCTGACAAATTTTATAAACATAAAAGTGTGTGTTTTATAAACTTGTTTACTAGAATTCTTGTCGATTATAAGTTAATGACTAATCACTTACAAAGTTTATAACCTTATACTCTCTTGGTTCAACTAACTAATAACAAGTTCACAACCTTCTCACCAAGCTTTACTTTTGCTCGACCACCACAACTCATATCTCCTTAAGGTATGTTGTTCGCTCTACACATCGCTTAGCCTCATGATTCTTCTGGCTGTCCTATTTATAATCTCTTGCAGTTGCAGATTCTTCTCGACTCCTTGCCAAATTTGAACGTTAAACAAAGACACTCAAATAAAAATTCAAAAGTTTGTTTATAAATTTAGCAGAGATTATATCAAAAGATATTCAAAAGTAAATGGAAATCCGTTCGCAAACGACCCGATCCAAATTTTTAAACAAAAGTTACTATTTGTAAAACAAATGTTTTCTATCAAGTACAAAAAGTTAAAAACAAAAACTAAAAATTACCCGAATCGGTTGAAAAATACAAATGAATCAAAAATTGAAGCAAACCTTTTTTTCCAGCAGTACATTCGAATAAATATTGATTTCATATTTGGAAACCAATTAACATTAAGGGCACTGGAACCAAGTACATATAGTGTAATGAATAGATGGATGGCTATGGGTCGAGTTTTGCCCACCCCTAAATTATGGACTAGTAAATTGGACAATGATGTCGAAATTTGGTCAGATGAGAGTTGAACCAATCTGGTAAAAAGACACAAATGAGATCGGGTGTTGCTTACTCCCCTAAAAATAAGATATTAAAAATGAGAAAGAGAAAACTACATAATTTAAATTGTTTTTTTCCAAAACTGCATAGATTTTTCTCATTATTATTAGATGTCCACAACAAAGAATCCTCTTAACGACACATAATAAAATATTTGAAGTTGGCAATTAATATATAATTCTCTTACATGAAACTCAAAGTTGGAAATATATCGAACAAAATTAGAGAATGAAGGAGTCAAATAAATTAGGTTAATTCTCCATAAGAAATCGTTAGGTCAAATAACAATAAATAATGAGGTTAGGTCGAAGAGATATAAGAAATCGTTAGGTCAAATAACAATAAATAATGAGGTTAGGTCGAAGAGATATAACAAATTTTGGTGAGACAAAAATCATTAATTGATATCGTTAATTTTGATAAGGCTAATTGCAGAAAACTATTATTATTATTTTATAAAAAAATTGGTTAAAAAATTGACAATCACATTCTCAAACCAATTAAATTATTCCTTTCTACAATACCCCGCAAAACCCCTGTCCTGCCCCCATCAGGAATCGAATCCGGGTTGGCTCCATTGTTTTCACGGCGCCTCGGTGAATCACGACGCTAATCTACCGCCAAGCCGCCTAGTCGCGCTAATCTACCGCCAAGCCGCCTAGTCGTTATGGCGACAGTCTAGTCGTTACATGGCGATACGGCGTAATATGTATTTAATATATAAAAAAATATTTATTTAGCTTAAAATAATACTGATATATTGTAAAAATAAATTAATTGGTGATTTCTGGGTATATTTATTACAATTTCTCGTAGTTTAGGGTGTATTTTGTAAATAAATTTAGAAATTCACGGACCCTTAAGAATTATTTCCGCGGACCCTTATGAATTAAATTTAATTCTTAAGGGTCCGCGGAATAAATCCTTAGGGGTCAGCGGATAGTCCTGTCGAGCTCGACGATCTGCTATATTTGCACCGTGACGACATGTCGTCGCCCAGTCGACGTGAATACTGTGGTTGGCTCTATTAGTGGCCCTTTTGGCTCCATTTTGTCGAAAACCCTCATTTTAACAACTAATTATGAAATGCATGTGTTATAATACCTCAGTTATCAAAAAACCGCAATTGACACTGTTCCGTTAAAACTTCTGTTAAGTGCGTATATGCATGACAATAAAATATTATTTTAGAAATAAGTTATTTACGGAAACCACTTTTTTTTCTTTTCGATAGCGGTTACATTGGGTACAATTCATAGAGATCGTACACATGATATCTATTCTAATCATTTGAAGCTCTGATCACAACAACGGACATTCAACCCATAATCGATAGCATCAAGCACCATGTCTCTTCCGCATAGATGAAGAATGACGTGAAACTCCACGTCCACGGGCAACGACGAGGAAGACAAGCCTCCAAGAGAACAACAGGAATACAGGCGAAGAGCCTCCATGCACGGGGCAGGAGGAAGGCAACAATCTCCCATAAGGGAGGAGCACTTCTCACAAAATGTGAGAAATGATGCGTCCAGGGTGACTCGAACTCGAGCGCTCTTGGTAAAATCCCTGTTTTACGAAAAACACCATTTTAGTAAGTAGTCATCAAAGTACTTACAACTGCACTGTTCATGATAGATAAGAGGCTCATATGATAATTTAACATGTTGATAAGTGTCTACTAGTTACATGATGCTTTAATTTAATCTTGATGGATGTCAATGAAAAAAATAATGCTAAAAAATGCAAACCAAAACTCATGTTTGATAGTTTATTATCAATGTGTAATGGTTATCGACAGCCCGGTTCAAATATAAATAATTTTTTCGTTTTATCCATATGAAATATGATTTATCATATCATTACTTTTAAACTCTAATTGTTGTACTATATTTATCTTAAAGATTCAACTTTGTGCTAAAGTTATAATAGCTTCTCACCGTATCCACAAGTGCAAATATGCTTATATTAGGTTTCATGTATAGTGTGGATCATAAATTAATGAACAATAATTTTGTAGCAAGAGGTATACTGCATTGCTAATCAAAGACAGCCACAATCGTAGCCTCGGTCTCATTCCCTACCGTTACCGATATATTCAGATGCTTGTTTTTTGATAATGGGGATATTATAATAGAGTGATCATTTCGTACTTAGTAGTTAAAATAGTAGTTTTATGCAAAATAAGATATTATGATGGCGGTTTTCTACAATTGTCCAAATTATAGTCATATACCCATGCATCGTGTTACGCGTGTTTTACAATTTCTAACAGAGCTGTGAAATAGTGGTTTTTTTGATAACGACGCTATTAAAATTTTCTCATTTCGTAATTAGTTAATAAAATGGTAGTTTTTTACAAAACAAAATTTTATAGTAGTGGTTTTCTGCAAATACTCCTTTTGATAATCCGACATTTAATATTAAAGTTGATTTTATCAAATGAACAGTTGAGTTAAGATCAAGGATGACAAATAACTATTATAAGACTAGAGAACATAATCTCAATCGTTGATATTATTAATCTAATAGTTGTGATTAAAATTGAATTTAAATAAAATAGGCGATTGGATTTGCATAAAAGGCTTGCGATTAGATTTGCCGATTATTTTTTGGATTAAATATCATCAGTTAGATTATTTGTAGTCAATGCTGGAGATTATATCCCACCATTTTGCATAAAATCAAGTATCCTCTTAGAACTTCTTTCATGAACAGTTAAATTGCAATAAACATTTATGATTGAATTTAACAATTTTATTAAAAATTAAGGTTAATTATAGATGACCACTTGTATTATAAGGCATATTTCATAGAAACAATTTTGTATTGTAATATTGTATTCAATCACATGTAGTATAATGTTTGTCGTTACTAAACAACCCCTATCACTGTTCTGTCAAAAATTCTGTAAAATATATTAACTTTTTAATATAATAATATGTTTGTTTCAATGCAATAACAATATAATAAATGAATTTTCACTTCACCATCTTTATAACCTTTAGATATATTATTACTAGACCAAAACCATGACCATCATGACCACCGCCCCTTCTGCTATTTTAAAGTGCTGTTAGGTGAAGATTAATACTTCCTCCGTCCCATTTTGAGTGTCCTATTTGAGAACTTTCACGGATTTTAAGAAAATTAAAAATGTGAGATAAAAAGTAAGAAAGAGAATGAGTGGGATAAAAAGTATGAAAGAGAGTGTAAATATAGAGGTAAAAAAGTTTATATTTTAAAAAATGAGAAGATCATTTTGGGACAACCAAAAAGGAAATTAGACACTCATGATGAGACGGAGAGAGTATTAAATTTATAAAATACGACCAAAGCCGGAGTAAATATTGCAATGGTCAAACGTTGACTTCTCTCTTGACACAAACCTAACGACTATGGCGACCGAAGCAGTATCTACCAACCTCGAACCATGGCACACTTTGGGCAACAAAGTTGTGATGGTGACCGGCGCATCCTCCGGTATCGGTCGTGAATTCTGCTTGGATTTAGCCAAAGCTGGTTGCAGGATCGTTGCGGCGGCCCGCCGAGTCGATCGGCTCAAGTCCCTATGCGATGAGATCAATTCTTATCAGTCCGGATCCGGAGAGATTCGCGCTGTGGCTGTGGAGCTTGATATTAGTGCTGATGGTTTGGCCATCAAGGAGTCGGTGGGGAAGGCTTGGGATGCGTTCGGACTCATTGATGCTTTGATCAACAACGCCGGTTCTAGAGGTGGCTTATATTCTTGTCCTTGTCGTATAGTACATTTCTGAAATTGAATTGAATTTTGCGATAAATCTTGTGCATTAACAGTGGTGATGTTTTGTATATACACTATAAGATTTGTAATGTTTAGGCATTAGTTGTTTCGTTTTTTCATTTTGCGAGAAACGTGCAGTAATTTGAAGATGCGTATATTTGGAATTCAGGTACAGTGCAGTCTCCGCTGGATTTATCCGAGGAAGAATGGGATAGTACACATAAGACAAACTTAAGGGGAACATGGCTGGTGTCCAAGTACGTGTGTACCCTTATTCGTGACTCGGGCCGTAAGGGATCTGTTATTAACATTGGGTCAATTGCCGGATTGGACCGCGGCCAGTTACCTGGAGGGGTTCATTATGCGACTTCAAAAATTGGTGTTACTATGTTAGCAAAGGTAAGACATCATTTATCTTTTCTTAGTAGTGTGTTTAAAGGAGGGAAAAATTGGTGCATTCTTTCTTGTTTCCAGCGTGCATAATCTTCAGTAGATTAAAGTTATATTATGCATAAAAAAGTTAATCTGTCTGTTAGCGTTTCAGTATTTTTTTATTTTTTGTTAATCAAACGCTTTAGCTTTAGATTGTTTCGGCTATGAATGTATGAAGCCTGTGTCACAACAAAAGGTTTTCGTCAACTGAATCATGGATATTTTAGTTGCATGAATATAGCCGTCTGAGATCATTTTTGTATGTGCTGTCGCATAAGTTTTACTGAGAAAGTGTACTTGTACTTTTTAACACATGACTGTTCGACTGCAGTGTATAGCCATCGAACTGGGTGAATACAACATTCGAGCAAATGCTATTGCCCCTGGACTTTTCAAATCTGAGATTACTGAAAAACTCATGGAAAAAGACTGGCTTGACAATGTGTCAAAGAGAACAATCCCTTTGAGAAAACTCGGTTCATCTAACCCTGCCTTGACATCTTTAGTTCGCTACCTGATCCATGATTCTTCTGAATACGTATCTGGCAATGTGTTCATCGTTGATTCAGGTGCCACCCTTCCTGGTATCCCAATATTTTCATCTCTCTGAAATTGAATAATTGAGGCTTGGTCCGTAGTACATGGCACACAGGAAATAAAACACAGCAGTTTATGAATGTAATGCCTCATAACTGATTATATCTTGTCATCTACATAAAGAGATATTTAATGTTCTGCACTCTGTGCCAGTTTTTTTATTGCAGCAGTTAAGTGTGTTAGAGCATCTCCAATGGAGTTATGCAAATTGATGATGTAAAATAGTATAAAATATTAGCTATGCATAATTTAGATAATGAAAAATAGAAAATGCTACAATGAGATTATGTAAAAAGCTTAGGTTATGTAGTTGGAGGTACGTAAAAGTTAGGTATAAAATTTAGAGAATGGAAAAATGGACAGTAGATTTGAAGATCCAAATTCTACTTCTCTATAATTTTAGCTATTGCATTCATTTATACATAACCCATTGGAGGAAGCATTAAGTATATGCTTCTTTATTTTGAGTGCCACATAAGCACACTTATACATATAAAGTGTTTTAGCTAGTTACATTGGAGATGCTCTTAATCGGGTTTGGGAAATAATAAGATGTGGGTTGGCCGTTTTAGGCTGTAGTTAGATGCGGGTTGGCCGTTTTTGGCAATAGTTTGATGTAGGATTGGTTGGTACCATCAGACCTATACATTCTTTTTTTTGATTGAAAGAGTACTAAGACTCAGAAGGTACATAAAGAGAACTTAATCCCTATCGACAAGCGAATGGAGAACTCGAACACAAAATAAAATTAAAGTAAGCGTAGTGTGGACGAGATACTTCGTCTCAGTACAAAGACTGTGAGCACAAATCAACAGCCACTCTGAACTGCTGGCGGTCCAAGAAGTCTGTAATAAGTGACGGATATCAGCGTGAAACTTTTAAAAATATCCCAGAACACCAGCTTTCCAAAACGATCCGTTAATCAAAGCATAGTCCGTAACCCAAAAGATCGAGCACGGACTAAAATTAAAAACCAGGACAAGTGTAGCAGAGAGGAGCAAGAACAAAACTTGGCTGAAAGTAAGACAAATGGCGCACGAAGTTGGACACGTGTCCAACTGTAAGGAAGCCAAGCAAACCTCAAGCCTCGTGAAACGTGCCGAACCCAGAGGAACGCAAAAGTGGAACGCGCGAAGCATGCCACGTAGCGGCCGAAGAAAGCCGCCACACCTGCTGCAGGAGGAGAACCGAACACCACCGTCAAACCGCAACCTCAAACAACGATCGCCACCATGACGGCCGAAACACCACCGCCGGAAAACCAAAACGCCTAAACGCCACCTCAACCTCAGTAAACTGTACAAACAACCAACAAAAGACACCAAAAAACGGCAAGCGCAACTGCGGCTGAATCGCACCTCAAACAATGACTAGCGTCAACAAAACTATACAAGCAACCCTCAACCACGGTTGCACCGCAACCAGAAAAAACGGTCGACCGTCATGATCAAGCACCAGCCGACAAAGTGACCGAAGCTGCACAGACGCTGCACAGAGCTGCGTCAAACGAGGATCCATCTTGCATCCGCACCAAGCAGACCGAGAGGACAGAACCGAGCTGAGCAGACAGCCGACGACCGTGAAGCAAAACAACCATCACCACCCAACCCAGCTGACAAGCGTCAACTTGATCTGAAATCAACCGACCAACCAACTTCCAACTTCAGCAGCCTCCGCAATCCAACGGCAACAAAAACCAGCCAGAGCTGGACACCACAACACAAAGCCTACAACACCACAACAGAAAACCAACAGAAAGCTCAGCCGTTTGAGACGGCGAGCACAAAAGCTCAACGGCGACACAACGAAGGCGGTGAAAAATCAGAGGAGGGAACCAGCCGATCGTGCGAGCCGTGAGAAACGACGCCGCAACCATCCCAACCACTCACAACAGCCTCGACTCCACGACTACCAAGCTCATAGCATCTGCTACAGCAGACGGGGCAGAGAGAGCTGGTAGACTAGAGAGAGGAGAGAGCGTCTAAAAGGTAGTAGCTGCTACGTACATATTTAATGACCTATACATTCTTTATTTTACTAAAAGGAGTTAGTTATTTGTCAATCTAAAGCATGAAATTTAAATCAAAACTCTCACGATTTACTTAACTACTTTTTAATTGGTGGCTCACTTGGTTATAAGAATCAATACACATTTCAAAAGTCATATCAATTTTGATGAGTGTTCAAGTACATTCACACACATTCTTAATTTACATCCGTAAAATTAGATCTCAATCGTTCATCTCATGCATTATTTTATCAATTTAGTGTCACGTGACAATCACTAATTTACTTTCATTAAGTATTACCCACTAACTCAAAATGTAGATACGTGTCATTCAATTGATGACGTAATAAATTAGATGAACGATTAAATTAGATGAACGATTGAGATGTGGTTTTACGCATGAAAATTAAGGATAATGATATATTTGACTGCTCCTCCAATATTGGCGAGAGCAATTTAAATCACCTTCACTTCACTTTAATTTGCATGGAACATTTACCCTTCGTTTGGATGCAGGAAAAAGTAGTGAAAGAAAATTTAAGGAGAAATTTAAAGGTAAGTAATTTTCCACAGGAAAATTGAGGGGAAAAGTTTATATTGTTTCTTTTGTTATTTTGTTATTTTCCATAATTTAACCAAACACACACAAATATTTTTCTTTAAATTTTCCGTCAATTTTTTTCCACTTATTTTTCCATGCAACCAAATGGAGCATTATAAAAAGGATGAGAACTACTGTCGCTTAACAATTTAGGATCCAAACTATCATAATTGATAATTAGGGAGTAAAGTGAATTTTTTTTTGATTTTTTAGAATGAAGAATAAATTTAAGCCATTTTTGAAAGGAATCAATTTTATTTAGTTTAGAAATGAACCCGATTAGCAAGTAGCAACCAAGAGCGCTCGAGTTTGAGTCACCCTGGACGCACCATTTCTTACATTTTGTGAGAATTGCTCCTCTCTTGTGGGAGGCTAGATGCCTACCGCCTGCCTTGTGCATGGAGGCTCTTCGCCCTCCTCTACCCATGCGCGGAGGCTCTTCGCCCTTTCTTCTTGTTGTTCCCTTGGAAGCTTGTCTTCTTCGCTGTCACCCTCCTCCAACTATGCGTGGAGGATCTTCGTCCTTTCTTCCTGTTGTTCCCTTGGAGGCTTATCTTCCTCGTTGTCGCCCTTGGACGTGGAGTTGAATCACGTCGTTGATCATATGAACGGAAAAGACATGCGTACATGATGCTTGTTGATTATGGGTTGGATGTCCGTTGTTGTGACCAGAGCTTCAAACGATTAGAATAGATATCATGTATAAGATTTCTATGAATTGTACCCAATGCAACCGCTATAAAAAAGAAATGAACTCGTTCATAATTACATATTTTGTTTAAAATTTTCCATTTTTCTTATTTCCACTATTTGTCACTTATAATAAAAATGGCCGATATTATTCATGTTTTGATTGCCAAATTAAAATTATTGAAAAGCTCAAAAGTACCTTCAGTATTCTTTGGTTCAAAGTCATAAACGGCTGATATTATTCATGTCTTGTTTGCACATACTTTATATATGGGCTTGTCTCGGTAGAATTTATGTTTAGTTAAATAAATTTTCACTCATCAAGGATTAGCTCAATTGACAAGAACATAAGTGTCAAAACAGGAGACAATCTAAATTTGATTTTTACGGATATGATAGTGAAGATTAACTAAATAGTTTGAGTATGAGTTTTGTTTATACATGACCATGTTTTAGCAAGAAAAAACTAATTTTGCCTAACAAAAGATCAAGGGGAGATATCGAGTGCAATGAGTCACTTGGTGTGTAACTTGTTTGGCAAACAAAGTGGGTATTTGAGCCAGATAAAAACTGAATAAGACTAAACCAGATAAAAGATTTATCAAAGGCAGAAGATAGAGACTTAGTTAGAACGCGAGCCAATGTTACTATTGCACGTAGACCCGTCAAATGGATGGACGAGTGATAAATGGATGGACGGTAAATGGACGGATGATAAACGGTCGTCATCCGTTTAATCCGTTAAACTTAAATGGATTATATGGATGGATTGTAAATGGATGACGGATTAATGGATAATCCGTTTATCCGTTTACCATTCGTTTATCCGTTTACCGTCCATGTCCATTTACCATCCGTTTATCCATTTATCATCCGTTTATCTGTTTATGACTTAATTGTAAATGAATGGTAATAAGATAATAAACGGATGATAAATGGACGCTAAATGGATAGTGGTTCATCCATCAATCCGTTTACCATCCGTTTATTAAACGATTAAACGGATGGTAAATGGATATGGTTCACTTTGGATTTAACCACCTCTCCGTTAACTGAGGTGGTTCTTTGGTAACGACAATAATTATAAAGGTGATCAAATGTACTATTATAATATATAGGTGATTTTGTGGAAAATGACCTATTATGACAGTGGTCATCTGAAATTAACTTTTTAAAAAATTCTAAAGGTTGTTAGAAAAGTTTAGGGAGTATATAAACTTAATATATACTCTTCTATATGTGAAGATATCAAATATAAAATTACATATTTTGCTTACACTATAAACTCATTGGGAGGTTGGACTTCATCATGAGTGCCAACAAGCTAGGTTAGAAGAGTTAACTACTCTTGAGCAAACTAGTACTTGAGAATTGTATATCTCCATGTTAATATTCGTCCTATCACATGGAAGTGGACTTGAAGTTAAAACACGACATGTTGGTTCCCTTGAGCGCTATAAAGCATGGCGCGGCTTGTGGCTCATGGTTTTGGAGCACAGTCTTGATTATGAGAGACTTTTGCTCCTATTGTCCATATGACTACTATTCGCACCTTTCTTGTCGTTGGAATTGTTCAAGAATGGTTCATTTCCCAACTTGAAGTCAGGAATACTTTCTAGATTGTGTGCTACGTGAGGAAGTTTATCTGCAGCCACCACCGGAATATTCTGTCCTGCGTGGAATGGTTTGTCAGTGCTCTCTTTATGGGCTTAAGCAAACACTTCATGCTTGATTTGAGCGTTTTCTTGTTGTTATAACAACACTGGTTTTTCTGCTAGCGAGCATGATCCTGCTCTTTTTGTCCTCACTTCTGATCGTGCTTCTTTTGTTATATGTTGATAATATGATCATCACTAGTGACGATACCGAGTATACATACTCTTTTGTGAAGGAGCTTTTAAATTCACAGTTTCAGATGGTTGATCAACTTGGACCCTTTTGTTATTTCTTCTTAGGTATTGAGGTTACCTCTATATCTCAGGTATTCTTTCTTTCACCAGAAAAATACATTAATGACATTCTTGATCGCGTCTCTTAGTGATTACGCAATTTTGACTCACCTATGGAACTCAATGTGCAACTTCGTCCTACAATGCTCTCGTTATAGTCAAGTAGCTGGTAGCATGATATATCTCAGAGTCGCTCGTTCATATATTTATTATCCAGTACACATTAATTTTGAGTTAATTTAATTCCACACCCACTGTTATTCACTATAGTCATCTTATTCAAGTCATATGATATCTGTTAGAGATAATCTAGTTGTAGTTTGATAAGTTGTTTTTATCAATTATGTTTGATTTGGTTGTTAGTGGGAGTCATGTTTTGTCCTAGTATTTAGGACTTAGTTACTTAGTGGAGTAGATGGTAACCGTGGATCTAAATTAGTGGGTTTAGTGCTACGTGGGATTAGGAATTTGTAACCTATTTAAAGTTATGTTTTATCTATGAATAAGAGGCAGAGTGATCGGTTAAAATCTCTCTCAATTCTCATTTCAGTTCCAACAATTGGACTCAGAGCCGGGTTATTGTAATGGCAAAAATTGGTAGCAGCAGTACTACTGGTGAGGAAGTGATGTCAAAGTCAAAGACACAAGTAAGGGAGACAGCAATTTCCCTTCAATATCCAATGCTGAATAAGCATACTATTGCACATGTGTGATTCGGATGAAGGCTTGTTTGAAAGCTCAAGGTGTGTGGGATCAGGGACGGAGGTATGTTGGCTGGTGGTTGGGCTATAGCCCAACCAAATTTGAGGAAATTTTTTATTATTATATATTTATGTAAATCAAATAAACTCAATTAAATAAATTAAAGAAAAGTGTCGAATTATGCCGAATATGTCGAGTCCATTCAAGAAAGGTGTGAGAGACAATGAAATGAATATAACAAATGAACATTATTATCGATTCAACATACTATATGCTGTGGTGGATTATCAGTTGATGGAGCTTCATAATAGATTTGCGGAGAGCTCAATGGAGCTACTTATTCTCAGCGCATCATTTCATCCTCGTAATGGCTTCCGAACATTTAAAGCGGAAAATGTGTGCAAACTTGCTAAAAAGTTTTATCCTTCAGACTTTTCATCATATGATGTGGCGGCTCTTGAAATGGAGTGTGGATTTTTTCTAGCAAGTATTGAGAAAGATCCAACTTTTACAAATATGGGTTCCGTGTCTGAATTATGTCGTTTGATGGTTGAATCAGGAAAATGTGATTTTTTTCCTATGATCTACAGATTGATTTGCCTTATCTTGACACTTCCGGTTTCTACTGCGACTACAGAAAGAGCGTTTTCATCGATGAACATCATCAAGAACAAGCTTAGAAATAAGATGAACAGCGAGTTCCTTGATGATCTTATGGTCCTTTATGTTGAAAAGACTTTTGCAGATTGTGTTAGTAATGATGATGTAATAACTGAATTTGAAATGAGCGGACCTCGCAGGGTAAAATTTAGTTAGTATTTTTGTTTAAAGGTAGCATTTTGATGTATGTCCTCATGTGACTTTTTTGCCTACATGAATGGTTTTTTAATGAATTTTTTTTAGCCCTACATGAATTAAATTCCTGGCTCCGTCCCTGTGTGGGATGTCGTGGTGTCTCAGGATGTTGACATGAAAGTGGATCAGATGGCGTTGGCAACCATATTTCAGGGAGTGTCTGATAAAACACTCACTCTCCTCGGTGATAAGGAGACAGCTAAGGACGCCTGGGACACGCTTAAAATCAAGAAGGTAAGGTGCTTCATTTGCAACAATTATGGGCACTATGCTGCTGATTGTGCGGTACCAAAAAATGATGAGAAAACTCTCCTTACTGAGAAGGTGGATGATGATGAACCTGCCCTTTTATGAGTTGAGTACATGCAACAAGATTAAGGGAGTGAATGTTAGAGATAATCTAGTTGTAGTTTGATAAGTTGTTTTTATTAATTATGTTTGATTTGGTCGTTAGTGAGAGTCATGTTTAGTCCTAGTATTTAGGACTTAGTTACTTAGTAGAGTAGATGGTAACCGTGGATCTAAATTAGTGGGTTTAGTGCTATGTGGGATTAGGAGTTTGTAACCTATTTAAAGTTATGTTTTATCTATGAATAAGAGGCAGAGTGATCGGTTAAATCTCTCTCAATTCTCGTTTAAGTTCCAACAATATCGTTGTGAGACTATTAGTCGACGTCTTTTCTTACCTAGTTCTAGCTCTTTGCAGCTCCTTGTATATTTAGATGTCACCTTGACTACTTCCTTATGATCTTCTCTCTTTCTACTTATTGTGTATATTTGGGTAGTTCGCTTAGTGATTGGAAGACTAAGAAACAAATAACAGTTTCTCAATCAATGTTGAAGAATAATTGTGTGCTACCACATTGTTGACAGCTGAGATTACTTGGATTTAGTGGTTACTTGAAGATTTTGGAGCTTCATCATATATTACCGGAGCAATCACCATTTTCCGAGATTCGGTGAAATATGAGTTTCCCAGACAGACTTTGGAGTTCATGCTTCCTCTATGAGATCAGAAGTCCAAGATCACACATAGTTATTCTTCAGTAAGATTCTTCAGATCTTCATATTGCCGCCTTTTCTCTTCAAACTCAGTGTTGTTTATCCACCATGAGTTTGAAGAGGTGTTAGTACATTATACTCTCTTATTTTTGTGTTCCTTGTATTTTGACCGTAACCCTTCATATATTCATCGTGTATATATATATTAAAGTTTGTTCATGTAGATTCATCTTTTTGGGTGTACTCAGTAAACCCACTTTGCATCCATTGACTGTATTTCATCAATGATTTATATTGCACCACGTCATTGCACATGTCTCACTACATTAATGTGTTTGATAGATGTTTCATCTTTTGTAGTTACTAAGATACTCCCTCCGTCCCCTTAAGTTTGTCCAAAAACATATATTTCACGGTATTTAAGGTAGTAATGAGTGTAAAATGTGTGGTTGAGAATGAAAGATTTAAAAGAATTTGAGAGAAAAGATAAAACATGTGGTTGTGAATGAATAAAAGTGGACAAACATTAAGGGACACCCCAAAATGAAAGTGGACAAATATTACGGGACAGAGGGATTATAATTTACCTGAATCATATTTGTAATGTACAACATTAATTTATAATAAAATGACCATGAGAATGGATCAACTGAAAAGTGCTAGTTTGGTTATAAAATGCAAACAAATCTAAACCACACATTAGATTTCAATCAACGGTTATAATTAAAGAATATTAATTAATACAAAAAATTACAAAAGGGATATAATGGAAATACACTGCATAATATATTTTTCAAATATACTCATTAAAATCAATCCCTTATTTTAAGAAACCGACATTTAATTTTATGATATGGAAAATCTACATTAAATTTTTTTGATGTGAAGGTGGTTTAATTTTTTAAAGTTAAGTGAAAAAATTATTAAACGTTTTTCCTATCAATTTCAAGTATTCAATTAGTGATTTACAGTACCAACCACTTTCTGCTATATAATATGAGTCATGATTTGGTAAGATATGATTCATGAATCATATGATAGCAAATTATGAATCATGTCGGAGCAAATCATGACTAGATGATATGATTCAAAAGTTACACTATGTTATACAATATGGTCGTCGGTTGTGAGGGTTAAAGCCAAAATTTGCGCAATTTAAGTTTGTAATAGTGTATGACCCATGAATCATATTACAACAAATCATGAATCATAGTATAGCAAATTATGAATCATAATATGACAAATTATGAATCATAGCATAGCAGAGCATGAATCATAAAACGGCAAATCATGAATCATAGCATAACAAATAATGAATCATATTATAGCAAATCTCGAATCATAGTATTGCAAATCATGAATCATGATATAGCAATTACGAATCATGATATAGCAAATCATGAATCATTAGAATGCGATCGTTGACCATATGTATGTAACCTGTGAACTAATACACAATTTATAAACCTGCTTTTTTCATTAACTTCATAAAACATAAAATTGATCATCAACCCAAAATGTCAAACAAAAGTAGATTATCCCTAACAATTCAAAACATCAAAATCATACAAGTTTCATGAGTTCTCCAATACAACCTTAGAGTTTCAAATCTATAAGAGAGCGAGTCGGTGATGCTAGGATGGATGATTAACGAATCGCGTCGGTATGGCTGGGCGGATGGCTATCGTCGATTGTTTGATTCGGAGCCAAATTGAATCGATTACGACACTACCGAGACAACTTATTGAAATTAGGGTTTCAGATCTACTAAACGAAAATAGATTCGGATCTTCTAGACGACGACTCTCGAACGAAGGCGTATGCGGCTACGATCGCGTTCGGAGATTCTGCAAATCGCTAGCTCAAAATCGAAAACAAGAATAATCCGTGAAAATGTGATTTTCGGAAACCGATTCAAAACCGCCTGATTTTTTATTTTTGGTGGACTAATCTACCCTTCCTGACTTTTTAAAATCATAATTGAGTAATTAATGTTTCAATAAATTATATTTGACCCCCCAAATTAATAGTCGTTCGATCAGAATATTCAACGGTTCAGATCTATTTGTATTTTATAACCTAAAGGTGCTTTTCACCTGATCCTTACTCAATGACCAATTTTTAAAACTTATTTGGAAAATCAACTAATTATAAGATGTTTTGTTGAGATTTTGAAAGATACTTATGAATTTTAGTATTTTATCATATTAATAATGGTAAGATGTATCTGCAATTATAGTGAATAAAATGAACAAATCTAGTGAATATTAAATTACGGTGAACGAGTGAACGCTGTAAATCAATTAATCTAAGTTAGTGAACGCTGTATCTTGCATTTTAATGATTCAATCCAAAATACACTTCAAACCAGTGTTTTAAAAACCGACCCGTTTATTAATCCGATGAAGGTAGTGAGTCAATGGGTTAAAGGTTCAACCGAGTTGAACTGTGGGTCGATGCATATTTAAATTATAAACATATTTAAATAAAGTTTGAAATTAATTCATTTAAATATATGTAAATTTTTTAGAATTATCAATTATATACCCAATGTAAAATAGTTAGTTAACTTGGTAAGATGTAGATCTTAGGTTCGAATCTTCAATTTAACAATTTTAATAAATTCTTAATTAACCCGGTTCAACCTTCGGTTTAGTAAAAACCGGCCGGTCGGACCGGTTCTTGACCGAGTTCGACCGGTTCAATTGCAAAATCGAGTCTGCAACCAACCCGAACCGGTTCACCTACCGGTTCACGGTCGAACCGGCCTGGTCGGTTCGGTTTTTAAGACACTGCTTCAAACTTGTACACCACAAACAGATTTAGAAATATTCTGATAGTGTTAAGTTCAAGTGGGAAGTTAATTTTTGTGAGACGAAATGACTTAATTTCAGACGTTGATTTTGATAATCTGTCAGTTAAAATTAAAGTTGGTTTTAATAAATTTGGCGGTTGTATTTGTAAAAAACACGTGGCAGTTGGAAGTTGAGGTTATTTTACTTTAAATCTCATCTGTTGGTGGTCGCGTCCTATGGTCTTACATATATTTGGTCACTTTACAATTGTGATCACGTCGTACGGTCTTACATATATTTGATCGTCCTCCTTGAACTTTTCTCTATTCTGATATGTCACATAAACTTGTAAAATATCGTTGACCTCAATTTGTCATGTATGAACTTAGGCAATGCACTGATAAATTTTTTCTTTAATTAGCAAAAAATGGTTTTCTTTAAGGATACAAATTGTATCAAAATACTCTCCAATGTCTAAATATTCTGGATTAAAGTAATTAGGGTAAAGTTCAAGAGAAATATATAACTTTACTGAGACGAGAATTTAATCTCAACTGCTGGATTAGATTAATGTAGCGGTTGTGATTAAATTTATTTTTAATAAAAATTAAAATGAATTAGCAAAAAACACGGGGCGATTAGAGAGTGGCGATTATCAATATTAGTCATTGCATTGATAGAAATGGACGGTTGAGATGATGCCATTTCGGCTCACCTGAATATGTTCATCCTCCTTGAACCTTTCCAAAGTAAATAAACTAGTAAGTATACAAATCGTACGGAAATCCGGAAAAATATTATGACATGAAAATGAATTTCTCTTATTTACTTTGTTTTTGGTACTTAATTGTTCCCAAAAAATAATAAACAAACTTTTAAGAAGAGTTTAAAGGGTTAGGTTCTAGAAGGACAATTAATTAATGAGTGACATTGAGACAACATCTCAACCGTTGGATTTATTAATCTAATGGTTGAGAGTAAAAATATTTTTTAATAAATTTGGTATTGAATTAGCAAAAAACACGCGGCGGTTAAGTATTGATGGTTATTAATCTTAACTGTTGGATTAACGTAGATCAACGGTTGAGATGATGTACTTCCGTCTCATAAAAACTTACTCGTCCTTCTTGAACTTTATCCAGAGTTTAAAAACATTAAAAATATGTCTATATCATGTGGAAGGTTCTAGGAGGACATACATCTTTTAGTAAGACGGAAGGACATGATCTCAACTAGACCTGTTCAAGTTCGGGTTCGGGCCGGGTTCGGACCGGGTAATTATTAAAAAAAATTAACCCATGAATTCGGACCGGGTAATTATTAAAAAAATTAACCCATGAATTCGGACCGGACTAAACCCGTCAGGTGTATTCGGACCAAAAGTTGTGTCCATATCCGATCCGTTTATCGGACCGGGTTATCCGTCGGGCCAAAAAGCCCTAATTACAAATATCAAACTTTTATTTTTTGGATTATATCGAATAAAAATAAAATATTTTTTAAAATAAAATGTCTCATAAATCGTATTGACTACTATATTTTTATTGACACAAATAATACATAATATTTTAGAATGATGCAATAATAGATTTTTAAAATAATGTGAATGAAATTTACGTAATTAAATTTACTTAAGTAATATTTTTTCGTATTGATAATTATTTCATATAAATATAACACTTATTTTATCGTATAATTGAAAGATGCATATTATAATTATTAAAATTTATTTTATGAATTTTTATATCGGGTAACGGGCGGGCTTTTTAGCCCGGTTCGGGTCTAAATACGTGTCCGTACCCGGCCCTATTGATAAAACGGTTCGGACCGGGCTAGTCCGTCGGGTGAAATTATGTGTCCAAACCCGCTAATTTAACCGAGCGGACTGGGCGGGTCGGGCGGGCCAACCCGGATTTGAACAGGTCTAATCTCAGCCGTTGATTTTTATCAATCCAACGGTTGATATCGGTAACCGTCAAACATCAACCGCCCGTGTTTTTTGCAAATCCAACAGCCCAATTAATTAAAAATCTACTTTAATCTCAACCATCAAATTAATCAAATCAACAGTCAATATTATGTCCTTATGTCTCACAAAATTTATATGTCTCTCTAGAACCCAACTCTCTTTATCATAATTTAAAATATAGAGCCCTGAATGTGAACGGTTGTGTCAGGCATTGCATGTTAAAACTATAAAAACATCATAAACTTCGATATATAATTCACTTTGTTTTCAAAAAGTTATCTAAATATACATTAATTAATAAATACAATCTTTGATAACTTTGATTTTTTTCGATAACTTCAATTTTCGAAAACTTCGATTTTTTTCGTAAAAGAACATATGGCGGTATTAAAAACTTCGATTCTTAAAATTGATCTTTTTTGTAAGAATACTATAAATACATGAGGAGCGTAACCAGAATGCTTAAGTTCTAAAAGTCCAAAAGCATGAATACACATATTATTTCTTATTTAACATTTTTTGTTGCTCTTCTGATTCTAAATATGAGTCTAAGTAATGCAACATGTGAACTTCTATTTCCAAAATATACAGTCAAAATTACTAATGGATTCGAACCAAGGACAAGAATCAAAGTGCACTGTAAGTCAGCGGACGACGACCTTGGGGTACATTACCTATCGCCCGGCCAAGCTGAAGATTTCAGTTTCAGAATAAACTTAATAGGAACAACTTTGTTTCATTGTTCTGTAACTTGGAATGGAATGACGAAATATTTCAATGCGTTCAATCGTGTAGAACACTGGAGGAAATGCTACGATAATGGTTGTAATTGTTCTTGGATATTAAAACCTGATGGACCTTGTTTTTGGAATAATAATTCCAAGGATCATTCTCAATGTATCCAATGGAAGTCCATGGGAAAGTGACTTTGCATCCATTGAGAAGTAAATTTAAATCATGTAATAGGCAATAAGTTATTTGTTAAATTAATAGAAATCATAAAAATATTCTAATTTTTTCCACTGGTTGGTTCACTCAAGTAAAACAATAGAATTTGATCTTAAAATGAATGTTCAATATCATGAACGATAGCTTCTTTTCTTTTTTATGATGGGTGGGTTTACAATTGAGTACAAGATATTACATATTCATCTAGTACAACTAATACTTTGAACGCACAAGCCATCTAGGCACTACCACCAATGAACTTCATTCATAGAGCAACAAATCAACAGCTTCCACGTACAGGCGGGAAGAATAAACAGCATCCACGCGCGCAGACGGGAGGAATAAAGCCACAGAAAAAATCTGAGGAAAAGTGGTGAGGAGGTTCCTTTGTCAGGTCCCTCAACCAACAGAGCAACACTCCAACGCAATTTTACATAATTTTTTATGGAACAGATTAAATTAAAAAGTGATAGTTTCTATATAAATTATATAGTTATCAAGATCGTTTATAAATTGACTCCAACGCAAATAAATATTCATAGATTTTAATTATTTCTAATTACCAAACGTGCATACATGTAACTTCTACAATGAAATAAATTATTTTACACGAATACCAAACGTGCATATATAATCGTTTCTATAGTTGACAATAGTATTAAATATTTGATGATGCTGCCAGAATATTTACACGAATTATTTTACATGTGTTAAATATTTTGATTCCAATTTCAATGATTCCCATTAAATATTATTATTCAAAAAAGCCAACCAATCAAAAAAAAGGGAAAAAGAATTCAAAATTCTAAAAAAAATGACACATAGGCCAAATTACTTACACGACGACACGTGTCCAATCATACATCTCTTTTAATATATATATGATGATTATAGACAATATTTTATTAAGCGTTCTATTTTTTGCATAAAATTTATACTTATTAACAAATCTTGTACTTAAGGTCCATTATTTGGTTAGTAAAATCGCAAAACTTATACCTACTTATTTCTTTAACCATAACATAATTGTTTAAGATTAATTATTTGGTTGGTAAATTTTTAAGCTCATGATTTAATGAATTGATTCATGAACCTTATATACTTATCAAATAAGCCATAAACTAGGTATTTACCCGCACCTTGTGCGGGGTGAAGTTATATTTTGAGTAATTTTAAGTAATTTAAATTTGATATATTCAGTTTTATTTGAATGTAAAGAAATATTGATTAGGAAAACCTTTCATAAATGTACAAAGGAATTAGGAAAGATTCTTCATCACTTTTTTGTGCGGCATTTACTAAACATCATTGAGTTTCATGGACTGATTTTGCGATGGCATTCATTAATTTGCGATGAATTCATTAATTTTTGAATTTTAGAAAAGCATGATATTGAGATTTCGTGTAACAAAATTTCGAAATTGAAGAGATTTTAGCAAAATATTTTTGTTACCATAATTAAGTGCATTAAAACGAAAAGGAATAAAATCTTTTTGATAGATTAATATTTAGTAAGTTTGATTTTTCAATATGGTATAATTAAGTATAAAATATTTATAATTAATTGTAGTTCAGTCCTCCATGTTTTAAAAATATTATTATTCAAAAAACCAACCAATCAGAAAAAAGGAAAAAAGAATTCAAAATTCTAAAAAATGACACATAGGCCAAATTGCTCACACGACGACACGTGTTCAATCATACATCCCTTTTAATATATATATGATACTTATTTTATTATCCACATTGTAATTTTTAAAGGTTAATCACACGATCGATAAGATTCAAGAATCATACATGATGGTGGGGAGTCTGACAAAGAATCCTCAGGTCCAGGGTTCAATCCCTGGCCTCACCATTTATTCTCCATTTGTTGGAGTTTGTTATTCCTCTCGCCATGGGTGTGGAGGCTCTTCATTTCTTCCCGTGTTGGGCGTGGAAGCTGTGTATGTATGAAGTTGCAATAGATGCAATGGAGTTATGTCAGAATTGTATGGAAGACGTGTACAAGTCTTGGTGGAGGGATCCCTTGAAGAAGGTTGTGCTTAGATTGAAGATAATGTACTTGATGTATTAGCTAGATGTGCTAACAAATATTCTTGTACTACATGTACCACCTAACAAAAAAAAAGAATCATACATATCTATTTCATGAAAGATAGTATAATTTTTAAGCTCTGTGATTTACTGTATTCATTCAGGAACCTTGTATAATTATTTTATGAATAAAATATAATTATTTCATCAACCATATTGTATGTTTTCAACGTTCATGATTTGATCAATAAGATTCATGAACTATATATGCCTATTTCACGAATTGTAGTATAAGTTTTAAGATCAATGATTGATGACGATGTAGTCATAAAAAGTTCAAAAATAAATCGAGTTTGGAATAATTTCACAATGCGTTGCATTGTAATTTCCACAAGCTTTGATATGTATTCGACCTCTGGCATATTGCCTATTTGCTAAATAGAAAACAAGAATAGCCTCAATGGTAAAATTACCCATGGTGAGCTTTTAATGATTATGTTTTTATGTTTTATCCAAAAGTGATCTATTTAAGGACATAAAATCTGATTAGGAAAAAATTACTTCCAGACCGGATTAATTTGGTCCGGTCCGCACCGGATTATTTATAAAGTTAAGTAAAAAAATACAGTTTAAATTAAATAAAAAATATATTAAGTCCAAAATCGAACCATGACCTAATGATAATATATAATATTAATATTATACTTAAAATTTAAACTAAATTATAAAGGAAATATATAAATCGGGTTTTTCGGTCCGACCCGGGACCGGACCGAATTTAACACGAACAATATAGTTTCGGTCCGGTCCGTTCTTCGTTCCATTGTATTTGAGATTTCCGGGTCACCGGGTCGACCCGGACCGTCCTAATCTGGTTCAGTATGGGTCGGCCGGATGTGCATCCCTAATAACATCTATTGAATCACATGAATCAAGATTTGTAAACTTTAATATCAAATCAAATAAGGTTACGACTCGATATGGACTAGTAAATTTAACACGTTACAAGAATTGACTTGATATGTGTCGATTGTTCGTTGAAGTCGTAACTAGACAAAAAATTATTGGATTCGAAAAGTGAAGGGTTGGTATTGAATAATTTTAAAAAGTCTTAGGGTCGGGATGGGGTTTGACTCGATATATATAAAAAAGAAAATATAAAAAATATCTATAAAGCCTTAACTAGTAACTGAACAATCCAATTATATTGATATTGAACTTTTTTCTTCAATAAATGAAAATGAGAAGGAAAATTAATCAGAAAGGGACACGTGTTATTGGAAGTGGCTTTGAAAGGAAAGGCCTTGACTTCCCCCTGTCTGAGGATATGCGTTGATGACCTTGACCTGACGATTTGCCTACTGATTGGACCCACATCAAGGGTATGCGAAACCAATAACACAATGGCAGAAAGGATTCGAGCGAATTGGAGAACACAAGAAAGTGGAAACACTAGGGGCAAGAGAAGAGCATGTCCATAGGTCTACCTAGAAAGAAGACACCACGCCAAGAGAGCTTGGATTGTTGAGAAGGGACGCAGACGATCAAAATTGTGAGGATCAATACCAATCTTGAATCTAAAGAACAGTGTACTGCTGAAGAGTGCAAGGCAAAAGAGAAGCTTGCAAGCGATAATCACCGCCAACCATTCTATCCAAAGCTCGAAGGAACCTCTAAGTGAAGATGGTATGGGACGCCAAAGACCTAAAAAAACCTAGGATCGAAGGCGGCGTGGGATATCCGAGATCCATATCAACAATGCACTGAAGACGGGCAATGAATTCATTAGTGTTCTCGACCTTGAGGACATGGTCAATCTCCGACAAGCCGATACTTGATAAGAACTGTCTTTGAGAGGATATGCAATGATGACATTGCCCTGATGACCTTGCTCATGGCCACTAATATGCAATGATGACCTTGCTCTAATAACTTTCCTACTGGTTGAACCCACATCAGGGAAGGAAACATAACACATTAAGGTGTACGCGACTTGGTGGCCTAGCCATCCAAATGCCTTTGGTCGGGAGCTGTGTTCGCTCCTCTGATGAGCTCATGACATCGCGAAACCAGTAAGACAATTGTAGAAAGGATTCCAGTGAATTAACTAAGAACACAACAATGTCTCTTCTATTGGAACAAACTTCTACTTCCAAATGGAAAAGAACTCCATGATTCGTGTATTCTTGCATCTAGAAAGAGATAGAGGACTTTAGTAAGGATTGTTTCGTATAAAGTATATATTAACCTCAATCTTTGATTTAAATTAATGGATAATTTAGATATTGGGAAAAGTAAAAACTTTCAAAAACAATAGCATATCATTTAGGGATAAATAAAATAATAAATAATCATTATTAATACCACAAATTAGCAACATACCCTCACTATCCCAAAATTGGATGGGTTGTTTGTGGAACGAAGTGATTATCTGTTGCCTTTATTAGTGAACCCTGTAGTGCATATCATGGATCTGCGCTGCAATATTAAATTTGAGAGGAAGAAGCCGCGTGTAAACATTGGAACTATTATATAAACAAACCCAAGAGGAAAGAAGAACAGTTATTTGAGTTTAATGAAAAGTCAGAGTTTTACTCTATTTTGTTTGTTATTCAATGAGTTTCAAAACGTTATCATCTAAGTGTCCACACGCGCTGCATCAATTTCAGAGCGGACACTATGTGAGAAGAATTAACGACTCTTCTATTCAATCTTTATATTATCACAATATACTTTTATTGTATAGTATCTTTTATTTTTAGATGTTGCAGCAATATTTAGAGATGTTCTGAGATTGATGTAGTATTATTGCGTTTGTGATCATTTAATACATGTTTTGATTGATGTTTCACATGTTTTATCTCTTTTCTAATTATATGCATGCTAAGTGTTTGACGAAATGCTCATGTGTGTATGTGTTAGTGAAACTTCTAGGATTTGATGACGATTGAACTCTAAGATGTTTAGAAGATATTTAAAATGTTAATCTTGAGAGTACCGTGCGCGAGTGCGACAATCGCATTCGAATTATGCTATTTGTTAAGCGGGCTTGATTTACCGATCAACAGACCGAGAGGTTGATGAGATTATGAGATTTAAGTTCTACATTTTCGACAGAGCGTCTGAGAATCGTGTCCCTTACATATCGTCCCCATTCTAGAGAAGGAACGAGAGTTGAATCTAGAATGTACGATAACACTAGCCTAGAATTGTCAATCCCAACTTTATGAATGTACAAACGTTTGCTTGATACTCTCATAGAAGTAACGTATGATCGCTGCTGCATTTTTATTTTATTTATATAAAAAGAAAATATTTCTCTTGTCTTCAATACTTATTAGAGATACTCATTGTTAGAAGATCAAGCCCCCTTTCCCCTTTTCTTTTTTAGACTTGCATAAGTAGTGCTAGGTATCTTGCAACTATTTGAGGCTTTTCTCTTGGGTTCGACTTGAGATCACTCGATTATAATTGTGTTTGACATATCGTGATAGGATATGTATTCGTTTACTTGTCCTTAAATTACTGGTCACCAATTATTCAATAAATTGTGGTTCATCAAAAATCATTTAAAGTATATGATCATGAACCTTAGCATACTATTTTAAGAACCATATGCTAGAAATTTGATTAATCATTTTTCCTACCATATATCGTCAAATCAAAAAAATAATTATATACAAACTTATATGGTTACATAATTATATATGGTTCATGAAACAAATGCTAGAAAATTTGTATTTAAAATCTAAATTTTTTCTTCATAAAGAAATGAATACATGTGCCCATTTTTATTGGATAATAATATTATAATAAAATTATTAATTCAATAGATTCAAAAAGAAATCGTATGTAAATATCATCCCCTTAAAATATTAAATCTTATTATTACAGATATTATCTATTGCTAAAAATAAATGTTTGACTTAATCATTTAATTAATGCTATCATAAAGTTATCAATGTTCGATAATAATAAAAAGTATAAATACGAAGACAATGAAATAACATTGTCTTACTTATCCATTTGTTAATACTAGTAGTTTGGTGCATATTTGTGCACTAATTAATCTAAAATATGCTTAAAATAACATAAAATAATAAATATGCAGTCTATCATAACTATATAATTATATGAAATCGTAATTATTGATTTAACCAAGGGTAAAATGGGGATGTGAATTGTGGCTTCAAAAAGAAACCGTCAATTCACACCCTTGGGCTTTATATATAGGAAGATAAATACGATGACAATGGATCAAATATTAATTAACAGATTCTATAAAACGTATAAATGATCTCGACACTTCATTAATTTTAATCAAACAATAATAAATAAATTATCCAAATATATTATTTTCAATTGCAGAAAGATTAAGTTCACATGAAGGATGTATTGCGGCAGTGGCTAGAGATTTAGAGGGCGTTATTATGGGTGTTTTTATAGACTATGTTCATCACTGTGAATCAGCCCAGATGGGGGAATTTATGGCTCTGAATCTTTGTATTGAATTATGAATTCAGCTAGGGCATCAGAACATCATCTTCAAAACAGACACTACTACTAACCTACAAACCATTTTCTCTTATCAATTTACAGATTCATCTTTAAAAGAAATTGCGATCAGAATTAGAAATGTTTTATCAGTTTCACATCATGACGTCTTGATGCAATTAGGAGGGAGGCAAGTCTTTTAGCGGATTCAAATACAAATCTTGCTCAATGTCAAGTTGTCCATTGGAAATCTACAGATGCACGTCCATTTTTATTGACAATCTTGAGCAGTTTTAGTCATCATGTCCTTATATGTATCAAATATTTTTTAAATACATCCATGCAATCAATTTTGTATATTTTGGTAACCATATTGAATATTTGTTTAGTTAATCTATATTTTGGCAACCATATATTTTGCTAATCATATCAATATTTTAATGGTTAATTACAGATGACTATTTACACAATAGGTCATATTCCACTCCACCACCCTTATATTGTAATATTGTTTTCAACCACCTGTATACATTTGCCGTTACCAAACAACCACCAGTCATTGTTCTGTCAAAAATTCCGTTAAATATATTAACTTTTAAAATATAATAATAATATTTTTACTACAATATACCGCCAACATAATAAATAAATTTTCACTTCATCACCCCTATAATTGCTCCTGTTACCATTTAACCACCTCTTTGTTAGCTAGGTGGTTATTTGGTAACGTCGATAATTATAAGGTGCTTGAATGCAAATTTAAATAATAAAGATGGTGGAGTGGAATATGGTCATTTGCAATTAACCTTTTTTTTAAATATATCCATACAAGCTATCCTATATTTTGGTAGTATTTTTTGAAATGATATTTTGATAACCGTATTAATGTTTGAGTCTGTGGTTCATAAAATTGTATCGTATGATTCATGAATCAAGACACATTAAAATAATAACGTATGTTTAGTTGTTTATTTTCGTATACGACCAATTGATTGAAGTGTGTGGTTTGATGTTCACCATACCTGCGAGCAGGGATGCACAACCAGTCCAAACCGGATAATTATGGTCCTGTCTGGACCGATGGACCGTAAATTTCTAAAAGTGAGGATCGTAGACCGGGGACCGTTACGGACCGGTCTAATAACGGTCCGGTCCGGGTTTGGACCGTAAATTCGTAATTATATTTATTATTTAATTTTAAATTAAAAAATTAATTCCAAAAATCTGAATAATTTTTAATTTTAATTTTAAATGAATTTTATTTAACTTTAAAATATTTTTCGTTGTGTTTGTTTTAAATTTATTAATTTTTATTGATATATTTCTATTTTAAATGATATATTTTAATTATTTTAGAAATTTATTTTTAACTAATATATATTACGGTCCGGACTGGACCGTAAATTTCTTGGACCGGACCGTAACCCGCAATTCCCAAAATTAAGGTCTGTGGACCGGTCCGTGTTTGGACCGGGACCGGACCGTAAATTTTCGGTCGGTCCGTCTGGGTTTACGGTCTGGTTCTATTTTGTACATCCCTACCTGCGAGGTAAAGTTGCACATTTTTTGTATGATAGAAATATGATTAAACAAATTTTATTTATTGGTTTGTGAATTATAAAGAGATATGAAATGTGCCTTTATGCAATATGAAGTTTAGTTAAAAATTCAGAACATTATAATCGTTTTTGTATAGAAACTTTTGTATGGTTCAAAAACCTTTTAAAGCTTGATTCATGAACCATATAGGGATAGAAATGAACAATGCAACGTTTTGAAAGAAATCGGCGAATGAAAGTATTATGTTATAAATTATTATTGTGAAAGTTGTGATGAATATCTTAGAAAACATGAAACTAATATTTTGAATTGAAACATGTAGCATTCATTGCATCAAACTATTACTTGAATAAAAAAATATATATTATGACATATCGATCATGTACAAACAATAACTATTTATGACCTCAATGCGATATTTTTACATCTGCGATACATGATTCAAACATTAGTGAAATATGATTCATGAACCATACTTAGATAGAAAATGAACTATATACACGTTTAATAGAAATCTGCAAAGAATATGCATGAAAGTTCTTGCAACATTTTGATGACAGTTACCTTTATTTCAGAAGCGATTGATGATTTGAGATGGATGAACTGGTCACCTGCGCTCTTAAACGTTCCTTCTAAGGCATCCATTTTCTCACTAATTCTATCATTCATCAAAGATTGAGTACGCAACGATTCCTTTAGCGATTCCTCCATCCGTTTGAATTTGTTGTTGATTTCCTCAATCTGTCTCGCTGCTGCATCTAGTGCATCGCTTAAACCATCATCATCTCTCAATGAAAGCACCATTGATGACAGTTACCTTTATTTCAGAAGCGATTGATGATTTGAGATTGACGAACTGGTCACCTGCGCTCTTAAACGTTCCTTCCAAGGCATCCAGTTTCTCACTAATTCTATCATTCATCAAAGATTGAGTACGCAACGATTCCTATAGCGATTCCTACTACGTACATACAATAAGCCAAACAAGAAAATAGAGAAACAAGCTTAAGTAAATTCTTTCTTATTCCTCTTAGCACCGTTTCGGGCAGTATATAATGCTAGGCACTACACTACACTACACCCTTCAACTTCGCATTTATTCCCATACGTTATTGATATTATTGCTAGTATTATTACGTAGTAACTATGTGAGTAGGGTATCGTTTGGATGTCCTTCTCTTGCGTTGGGCTGTGGTTTTGACTTGTCCCTGACCCGCATCAATCCCTCCTCCATCTGACAATTCTGCATCCTCGAGATTAATGGTTGGATAGTCCTTTGCAAATTGGTTTTTGTCCTCCCAAGGTGCATCCTCAGGTGCTTGGCCTTGCCACTGCACAAGTACCTGGAGAACATTTTGTCCTTTGCGTAATAAAGTGCGATTCTTCAGGATGCGGCTTGGTTGTAGCACCGGTTTAGAAGCCTTAAAACATGCAGCAAATAAACAGAACAATGACAATGCTTTCCTAATTCTCGGATCATAAACCTCATAGCAAACCCAATTATCTCAAAGCTATGTATTGCTATCAGAAGCTTCGCCTCTCTTCGATAAAATCTTACAGACATACTCAATAGTAGCATGCGCCTTCAGAATGAAGAGAGCATTGGGTATAAAAGTTGATGCCATGACACAATACTTGAAGAAACATCATCTAGTAATTTCGTAGGTGGTAACACACATTTATTTCGCCAAGGCGGCTTCAACCGAACATCCAAGTCCCACAAAAGCCGACAAAGCTCACCATCATCAAATATATATTTATAAACTGAACATGACGTCTCTAATGCATTCTTACAATCGGTTGATCCACATTCACTCTTTCTTTCAAATAAAACAACAACCGAGCTATCTAACCTTGATGTTTCGCATCCAGCAACTATCTCACCAGCCACTTCATCGATAGAACATGCTATTGGGACAACCAAAGGCACTATAGCCACCAAATCCAAATTGATAGGTTTAGGGTTCGAATATGTTACCTTCGGAATCAACTTTTCATGCTTGAATCGATATTCAGATTCATCTGAAATCAAGTTTTCATGCTCGCGTTCACTTTCCGAATACATCTCCTGAACCAAGTCACTACATGTTACTTCATCAGCCATCAAAATCGCATCCATCACATCGTCAACCGCGATTCCTTGTAAACAACGTCCCCAACAGTTACCTTTATTTCAGAAGCGATTGATGATTTGAGATGGACGAACTGGTCACCTGCGCTCTTAAACGTTCCTTCCAAGGCATCCAGTTTCTCACTAATTCTATCATTCATCAAAGATTGAGTACGATTCCTTTAGCGATTCCTCCATCCGTTTGAATTTGTTGTTGATTTCCTCAATCTGTCTCGCTGCTGCATCTAGTGCATCGCTTAAACCATCATCATCTCTCAATGAAAGCACCATTGATGCGATGCTACATACATACAATAAGCCAAATAAGAAAATAGAGAAACAAGCTTAGGTAAATTCTTTCTTATTCCTCTTAGCACCGTTTCGGGCAGTATATAATGCTAGGCACTACACTACACCCTTCAACTTCGCATTTATTCCCATACGTTATTGATATTATTGCTAGTATTATTACGTAGTAACTATGTGAGTAGGGTATCGTTTGGATGTCCTTCTCTTGCGTTGGGCTGTGGTTTTGACTTGTCCCTAACCCGCATCACATTCTTCTATTTTTGTATCTCCATTCAAGTTGTTTCAACTCAATATTTGAATGATATATTCTTACATTCCACTAACACTGATTACAATCTGATTGACCTAGGTTATGAGAGTACGAATTTTGCCGAAATTTCTGGCATGTTAAAGTTGGTAGAATAATTTACGGCACATTTCCACCATAATTCAATCGGTTTGTGACACATCTCAATCAATACAAAACAATAATTTATATCGTTACTATTCCGGCGCAATTTGGTAAATTACCAGCGAACATAGGAGGTGGAAATGTAATGGAATTTTTTGGCACGTTTCCACCAATATTCCCTTAGTTTCTGACACATTTCATTCATTATAAAATAATAAATTATATCGTTAGTATTCCGGTGATGGAAATTTTCATCATAAAACTTTGCTTCCATGATTTTTCCATCATAAGACGTCGTAAAGTCGATGCAAATTCCAATTATATTTATATCACATTTCCATTAAAATTTCAAAAACATAAATTTTGTAATTTAGTTGGAATGGTTGTGGAAATTTGCCGGAAGGTTGATTTCATTATTATTTTGATTTCATTATTATTTTAAAATTTAATCTTCTTTAATGTTCGATGGAAATGTGTTGGGACTGTAATGGAAAAATAGTGAAAAAGTGATGGAAAAGTAATGAAAACTAATTATTTGTATGTCTGCAGAAATCGCATTATTCACTAAGATATGAATACAATTCCATGATTCACACAATTTCATGTTTCACTTATATTCATCCGTGATTGTTTTCGAAGATTCATACAGTTCACTTGCTATTTGATTGCTTCCAAAGATTGAAGTGCCAGAGAAAGACGATACTACAAAAAATTTCTTTGTAATTTTTTAATATGTTTTCAATATTCGATTTCAAAGTATATGTATATAAATCTTAACATTAGGATTTATAAATGACATCGTTGTATGTATTCACGACGGTCATACAATTCTTAAGAAACGTTGAGAGATGTATGTTGTATTCTAGTTTAATAGAAAAATCTGTTCTCATTAGGGATTTCACACGCGAATGAGTTTTAGTACAAGTCTAATTTAGAAAGAAAACTATAATTGTGATGAAAGGTTAGATTATAGCAGGGAGAGACTATCAACAAATTGGAAGTACCATTGTATGTGCAGTTGCAGATACAACGCCTGAATATGATATTACAACATTTTGACGTCAACACAAGTGACACATTGGAGAGCATGACTTGATTGAACTACACAAAAGAGATTCATTAGTTGGATTGAAGAGTTAAAAGATGAATTCTGCTTGACCGTGAAACATATCGAAGTATAATTCAAAATAGGTAAACACACCACAAAAAGTCTTTTAAATTATGTGCATTCTGATGTGTGGGAATTGACTAGTGAGCAGTCAATGGGAGGTCTAAATTATTATGTCATCTATATTGATAATTATCTCAGAATTTTTTAGTTGACTTCATGAAGCATAAATCCAAAGTCTTTGTAAAAAAAACAATGAATGGCTGAAGTAGAAAACCAAACAAGGAGAAAGGTAAAGTATTCGCAATCAGATAATGCCAGAGAGTATACAAATTCAAAAATTTATAAAAGTTCTGCGAGGAGCACGACATTAAGAGGCACTTTACAGTTAAGAAGACACCACAACATACTAGTGTTAATTAAATAATAAACCAATTTATTGTCAAGAGAAGGTAAGGTGTCTGAGGTTGAATGTGCCACTTTCAAAGTGGCTCCGGTCAGAAGCAGTAAGCATCGCGGTCTATGTCGTTAATAGATCACCAATGAGCTCTTTTGACAAAAAGGTTGTTGAAGACATATGGACCGAGATAAATATTAATCTATCAAACTTACATTTGGTCCAGGTAATGAAAGATTTAAATTGGATTCAAATTCTAAAAATGCAGTTTTTTTGGATTTGAGTCAGGAGTGAAAAACTTCAAGCTGCGGAATCATGTGGCAAAGAAAAAGGTGATCACCCAAAATGTTATTTTTTATGAGTTGATAATATTACAGCAGATGAGGCCAGAGCAAGAACATCAAGTTGCTAAGGTTGATACTGATTGATGAACAATACATAGGTAATTTAGTGAGTCGAGCACCAAAGTGGTGTTCACAAATGAGTAGCATGTTGAGGTAGATGGTGAACGACATACCAAGAGCTTTGCTAACAGCAAGTTGAAGCTGGTCATCAAGTCACCAGTTAGATTCGGGTATGTGGACATGGTTTTACGCTCTAGAAGTCGGCACAGATGTTCCATCTAATTTTTTGGAGACAATTGCTAGTATAGAGAAAGGAGGATGGATGGGTGCCATAGTAGAGGGAATGGACAGTATTAGTAAAAATCAAACTAGAGAATTTTCCCCTCTTCTAAGAGGGAAGAAGGATGTTGGATCAAGTGGGTTATCTGGAAGAACTCGTGACAATCAGAAAAGGAATCAGTAAAGTTCAAATAGAGATATAGTAGTCAGTGATAACTCACAGAAAAAGGGGTTGCAACTTCAATCAGAATTGTGTTGCAACTTGAGCAAATGGATGTTAAAGCAACCTTTCTTCATGGAAAATTGGAGGAAGACCTATTAACAAGCACGTCGTTGAGTGCTTCAAAGTTAAATTTATAATAATTTCTACAAGCTAGCAAGCGGCAAGTAGGGTTGAACTCAAGAGATAGCAATTTAAGTCGAGAGTAAAAATATTCTAATAAAATTCCTAAAGGGGGGGTTTGATTTGCTTATTTTTGTTTGTCAAGTAACAAATAAAATATAACTATCAACACACCAATTTAAGGAGTTGGTTGCAACATAAAATAATTTTTACCATGTAAAAATCATGTGAACTTATTTTGTTGTTCCCTCTACAGACACAACACACATACATCTGCTAAGATAATATGCAAATAATTATATAAAATCATTTATCTTCTATTAACCGCTAAGTTCTCAAGAAGAATGATAATAGCTTGAATAAATAACACAATAGGCAATTAGAATGAAATCAAACAAGCATCATACAAAACATGTTAAATTGTTAATATAGTTCACTACTTGGGTACGCTAAACAAACACTCAAGCATGTAAATTGCATCAAAGAATTGTAATAAAATTAACACAAAATAATCATGCAATAATAATCATCAAATTATGTTAACAAAAAACTCCCCAAATTGGATGAGTTTAGTTACACATAAGATTCATCTAAAAAAATACAAGAAAATAAAAGAGTTTGTAAGTAAGAAAATTGTCACAAATATTGATGTTGGGGATGTGGCCTTTTTTATCTCCTTCCGTTGTAACTATGGCTTGGGAATGAGATGGTTTCTTCTCCAAAAATCCATATTTCTTCAAGCTTTATGAGGTTTCCAAAATGTGAGAAATTGTTGTGAGTGAAAAAAAAGCCAAAACAATGGCTGATTTTTAATGTATTCCTCTCCTCCTTTTATATGCATTTTCATTATAAATTCTATAAAAACTCGTCACCTTCTTTTGTAGCTCGAGGTGCATTATTGCTTCTCATTTCCAAGGTTAAAGTTTAATCCAATTTGCTATTTTTGGCACTGTCGCGGAAGGTGAGGAATTAATTTCCGCTGAGGGTGAAGATGTATATGAAATTCTTTACCCTCCACGTCCATAAATTCCTGACCCTCCACGGGGAATCAAAATTTTAGATTTATTGGTCTGTTGCTTGCATCTTTGATTCTAAATCTAAAATATCTTGAATTACATACAAATGTGGTAAAATAATCTTGTGCATCTATAACATGAATCACACACAAAACGTGAAATAAAACATAAAAATGTATTTAAATTATGGAATTTTGCGTTTTAATGCGCTCCATCACATATGCATGAAGCACCCATAGGGGTTTGTAAAGTTAAGGAAGAGAAACTAGTCTACAGATTGATGAAATCCTGTATGGACAAAAGCCGACTTCAGTGCAATAGTACAAGCGGGTTGACTCATACATGTTGAAAATTTGACTACAAGTAATGTGAGTATAATTGTTGTGTATATGTCAAGCATACTGATGACAATTCTCTTATATTCTTGTTGTTATATGTTGATGATATGCTCATCGAGGGAGTGATATGAATTTGTCGAGCTGAAAGACTTATTGGGAAGAGAGTTTGATTTGAAGGATCTCGATGTATCTAAGAAGATCCTTGGAATAGGAATTCGTAAAGATAGAAACTCTAAGAGATTGCTCAAAAGAGTTTCATTGAAAAGGTTGTGGACAATTTGATATGATATGTCAAAGTGTCGGTCTCTATACACCTTTGGCGAGTCACTTAAGTTCTCACATAGTGTCCCAATATGAATGAAGTGATATTCAATATGGCGCAAGTTCCTTACTCAAGTACAATTGGTGTTTGATGTATGTCAATTGTCATGGTCTGGACGAGACCTGATCTTGCACAAGGTGTCAACCAAGTTAGCAAGTACATGTCTATTCTCGAAAGAGTTTATTGAAATGCAATAAAGTGGATACTTAGGTATTTGAAGGGTAGAGATGATCGTGGGCTCATGTTTGGTGGTCAGAGAAGTAAGGCTTTAGTGGTTGGGTATGTTGATTCAGATTAAGCTGGGTATCTCGACAATCGGAAACCTATTATACGGTATGTTTTTCTCTCTTTGCAAAAGGACCTATCTGCTGGAGATTTTGTGCTGCAATCCTTTATTACATTCTCTACCACAGAAGCTGAGTATATGACATTGGGAGAGGCAATCAATGTGATAGTCATAGTGTTATTGCTAAGAATCAAGCGTACCATGCTAGGACAAAGCATATTGGTGTGAAGTTTCACAAGATTAGAGAACATGTAGACAACTACACGCAAGATCATGTTGGAGAAGTTATATACACTTCCGAGAACCCCTAATATGTTACATTTTGCCTAGTGATTATTTTGGTTATGAAACACTTTTTATTAATTGTTATTTTATAAATAATGAATTTATCAGGACCAAAACAATTAAATTTTCAATGCATATAAAATTAAACACAAACTTCAATTTAAAAAACAGTTTAACCTTTTACAGTATTTTATTTCAAGCAATTACCAAATTTCTAAATTTTTACCAAAATTTTTTTCTAAATTTTTAAAATGGCACCAATTGATTTAAATTGAAGGGCTCAGTGTTTCAGTTCAGACAATCAATTTCCTAAACTTGAGATTGAACTTCGATTATCCTAAAGACACACAGAGTCGGATTCGAACGACTCAATTCCGGCGTTCGCCAATTGATTAAAGATTCTCTCTTTGCGCATCCAATTGACGATTCTTGTAAACCCTAAAGTAAATTTGCCATCTTTTCGACTCCAAATATGCAGCCCAAGGCAGACGCTTTGCCGAACCAAATTGGGACGAACGGCGGCGCTGTTGTAGACAAGTATAATGTTGAAGCCGCAGAAGCACTGGCACGCAAGGCAAAGGTAAAAACCCCTATTCAATATCTGTAATTAAAGATTATTATGTGTTGTGATTTCATTTCTTGTGACTATTTGTGTAGAAATTGAGCATTGTGGAGGCAGTGCCGATATACGAGCAGCTCGTGACCAATTATCCAACATCTGTGAGTTGAATTTAGTTTTTGTTTTAATTTGAGTATCCTAAAGATATTTTCGATGAAACTGATGTTCCCAATATTAAAGGCGTCTCTTTTTTTTCTGAAATATAGGCCAAATTTTGGAAGCAGTATGTGGAGGCTCACATGGCTGTAAATAATGATGATGCTGTTAAGCAGATTTTCAGCCGGTGTCTATTGGCCTGTCAGCACATCTCACTGTGGTACGTAATGCGGGTTGGATTTGTATTTATTATGTAAACGAATCCCTCGCTGGTACTTTCTATGATCAGTTTATGAATGCAGTTCTGTGATGTTTGACATTATTGTTTCTTTTCTCGATATCAACTACCACAAACGTTTTTTCTTCTTGAAAAATTGAGTTTTGGTGTTTGATGCTAGAACTTGTGTACTAGGGGGAACATGCCACGAACAATAAAGTATAAGTAGTGCACATATAGTATAATATCTGAGGTTAGGGTAACTGTGTGAAATTGGCAATTGCAGGCGGTGCTACATTCGCTTTATCAGGAAAGTCAATGACAAAAGGGGAGTGGAGGGTCAGGAAGAGACAAGGAAAGCATTTGATTTTATGCTCAATTATGTTGGTGAGCATTGTCCAAGATTCTATATAGTTTACTTTGTTCCATGTGTGCAACTTACAGTATAATCTTGTCTATAGATATATCAGAATGAAGAAATTAAAAAACCATAATGAGTGATAGAATAAATAGCTAAACTGCTTTTTGGTTAACAACAAAGGATGGTTGGTATAATTGCAGTATGCTATATCTTAAATCGATGGTTTTACAATGCTATTCTACTCGTTATGATTTAAGGGGGAGACATTGGATCTGGGCCTGTGTGGATGGAGTACATTACATTTCTGAAGTCGTTGCCAGTAAGCAATTACTTTCCTTGCATCTTGATGTTTATCTTTTACATTGCTGTTGTTGATTAGCAATTTCATATCTTGTAGATTTTAAACCCACAAGACGAGTCACACAGAATGACCGCCCTTCGGAAAGCGTACCAAAGAGCTATTGTTACCCCATGCATCATGTTGAACAACTGTGGAAGGAATACGAAAATTTTGAGAATTCCGTTAGTCGTGTTCTGGTAATGTGATGCCTTTCAATCAACACTAGTTATCATTACAAAACCATTTTCTGAACAAATGATAGTCTCACTCTCCTCATGACAATTTGAAAAATAATGTTTCCGTTTACTATGGAATGTCTCGTTTATTGAGTTTCACAAAACATTTTGATGAAGTCACTCTTATTTTACTTTTTTTATCTCGGTTATGGAATTTACACACTTTTGGCGATGTACCTCATGCCTCATATTCATGTTTGGTCTGGTTCATCTGGTTACTGTTTTTACCTCAGTTACGCAATGGTATTTCAAATTAACTGTATGTGAATGTGATCTCATTTACATAGCATGTGATGACATGCAGGCAAAAGGCCTTATATCAGAGTATCAGCCGAAGTTCAACAGCGCACGTGCCATATACAGAGAGTTAAAGAAATTTGTTGATGAAATTGACTGGAATATGCTTGCTGTGCCACCACTTGGTTCACACAAGGCAATTTTTACCTTTAATCTCTTAAACCAAAAACTGTTTCATTTGTTCTTTTTGTGGTTGATTAATCAGCAATTCATATTGAACCTTTTCATGTCAATAAATTTGAGCTCATTCATTTTGTTGTTTTCCGAAGTATTTATGGCCAAATTGCAGAACCAGAATGATTATTTTTTGTTTATTCTTTTACTATATTGTTTATATTTTAAGTGTTCCTTTTTGCATGAATTACATTCTTAAGTGTATGCAAATAATATATATCCTAATGATAATATGATTGTTATTTTTTATGGTTCTCCTATATGAAAAAAATAGTGAGCATCTTGTTCCTAAAAAAATATGTGGACCTGTTTAAGTAGGAACCTTTCTAAAAAATACGATGAGAGTAAAGAATGTTTATTGAGTTAAAAATTGTGGGGCTTGGATACAGCTTACCTTTATATAAAAATGTTTTCAGGAACTATTCTACTAGTGCTCTTTTCGTTTGGGCCTTTTGGGTCCTCAGTAAGTGTTTGTCAATAGGAGTTCATGAAGTTCGATATTCATGTATAATCTAGTTTGAGTTTGGACGGTGTACCAGGTGGTGTCTTTTTAGAAAACTCGCTTCTAATATATTTCACAGCTCCTTAAAATAAATGTTACAATGCTAGCATATCTGTCTCACTTATGAATACAATACCTGCAAATGTACATAACTATCATCTAACATACTTTATTTTCTTTATCGTCTAGGAAGAGATACAATGGATGGCCTGGAAAAAGTTTTTAGCCTTTGAAAAGTAAGTCAAGTCTCTTATTTTTATACTCCTATGTATATTTTCAACCTCACTTTGATTGTCAATCATATAGTTTTATTTAGCTTGCCATGTTTCGATATGTGAACTAAACATTTGCATGAGCCACTTTAGGGATCTTTGTGTTTGATTAGATCTATGTTTCATATAACTGTTTATTTTTCAATCATGTGCAGAGGAAATCCACAAAGGATCGATAATGTGTCTGCCAACAAAAGAATTGTGTTCACATACGAACAGGTGGTTAACTGATCTCAATCAATGCATAATTGTTTTAAGAAAAATTCTTTCAATGTAGAATTAAAATAATATGAAATAACATTAGTCTTTCTTTTATAAAAATCTTCTTTTCCCAATTCATGACATGTTTTACTTGTTTGCTTAAGGATAAAAAATAGCATGGTTTGTGTATTACCGAATCTCTTGGACTTCTTTTCAGGCTTTGATTTTTTTCCTTTTCCTTGCTGGGCTTTATTTGTTTTATGTACCGTGTTCTATTCTCTTATTCTCCCCCTTTTTTTAATTGGTTTTTATGCGGTCTGTGTTATGGGGACAAGGTGATCTGTCACCTTGTCTTCACTATCTACGTTTGCCATCTATTTGTAAAAAAATTCACTTGCATACTTTACAACTAGTTGCGAACCCTGTTAATTACTCAAAGCGCATCAGATACATGTTGGAAATTTCTCAATTAAATGTTGTCTTCTCCATTTGTGCAGTGCCTTATGTATTTATATCACTATCCTGATATATGGTTTGACTACGCAATGTGGCATGCAAAAACTGGTTCAGCGGATCTTGCAGTTAAAGTATTTCAGCGGGCACTGAAAGCTCTTCCTGGTATCCATTATTATTGCAAGCAACCTATATCATGCAAACCATTTAATTAGACTCATGTTCTGTAGATTTTACAAATCCTTGCGTTAGTGCCTTCCATAGGCCCCTCGTTTGTATTTTGAATTTTTGGACCATTTTTATATAATTTCTTTCAATGAAAATGAAAAAATTAATTTAGTAAATAATTCATGTGTATTTAAAATTGTTGGCTTTGTTAGTGTGGTCGGTTGGTGCATCAAATACAGCTGACCATTTATTTTCTCATATTGGACATCCTTAGATTTAACCAGCTTTCCAGATGAATTTTAAGTTGTATTAAAATTTATAAACATAGGACACGTAATATGAAAGTCTTGGAGATTCCTCTAATTGTGGATTTGTAGTCTCATTTACACTAAAATGAGAAATGTGTAAGGAAAGTCACATTTTCTTTTTTATCATGCTTTTTGACATGAATCACTAAGTTTTCGTATGAATATCATGCTAGAATCGGAAATGCTAAGGTATGCGTACGCAGAGCTGGAGGAGTCTCGGGGAGCAATTCAGGTTTGGACATCTGTTACTTTGTATGGTGATGAGTCTGAGTGTGCACATGCTAATCATTTGGTTTGCTCATTTTAAGCTACTTCCATACAGGCTGCAAAGAAAATATATGAGGCCCTTCTACAAGAATGTGTGAATACATCTGGACTCGCCCATATTCAAGTGAGTAATGTTTTCAGCTGTATTGTTTTTGTTTATTTTGTTAGATGCATCTGTACATATGGTTTATGTGGTGCAATACATTGCTTTTTAATTTATATTTGGCGACTACATCTTCTCAATGTGAGTTCTTTGAGACCTTTAACATGGGGGTCTACTGATATCCATTCTCCATGTCAACGCTTCTTGTTGACGGACACATTTACTTGGCTCATTTTAGTTATCATACACATGGCCTATTTTTGGGGGCCGACTCTGAATCTGAAATTAACTCAAATGCAGTTTATCCGCTTTTTAAGAAGAACCGAAGGAGTTGAAGCAGCTCGCAAGTACTTCATTGATGCCCGCAAATCCCCAGATTGTACATATCATGTGTATGTTGCATATGCTAAGATGGCATTTTGTCTTGATAAGGATCCTAAGGTAAATATAAAATTCAGCTCCATAATGCAGTTTGCTGCATTTATGTATGACTAAGTATCCTGATTGGTGACTTCTTTTTATTGTGCGATAGACTTAAGTTGTGTCGTGTTCTATATTGCAGGTTGCACACAGTGTTTTTGAAGCAGGAATTAAAATGTTTATGGACCAGCCTGACTACATTCTTGAGTGAGTTTTGATTCTGTCACACTTATTTTTGCATTGACTCATTCCTATCGAGTCTTACTCATTTTCTGTTTTTTGCATTGATATATACACACTTTTATCATTTTCTGTTTTTTGGTTTCTGAAAGTATGATTCTACTATTGCAGGTATGCAGATTTTTTGTCTCGGCTGAATGATGACAGAAATATACGAGCTTTATTCGAACGCGCATTGAGCTCATTACCATCCAAAGATTCCATTGAGGTAGAGGAGATGCTTCTATATTTCTTCCATATATAATAATTGTCCACTTTAAAGCCTAGGGGATGACCCTCGTTTCAAGTATAAAGGATTTGGTTAAAGTTCGCAGATTTGATGATAAAAGTAGCTACTACTCCCTCCGTCCCATTATGAGTGTCCCATTTCCTTTTTGGATGTCCCAAAATGATCTTCCCATTTCCTAAAATAGAAACTTTTTTACCTATATATTTACACTCTCTTTCATACTTTTTATCCCACTTATTCTCTTTCTTACTTTTTATTTCACATTTTTCAATTTTCTTAAAAACCGTGAAAATTCTCAAATGGGTCACTCAAATTGGGACGGAGGGAGTATTAAGATACACTGTGTTACAACTTCATTGTTGTAAGAGAGGTTCTCATAAAAGCACTCAAGTATGAAATGCAGCATAATGTTTACAGAGACGTCCATTGTATTTGACATGGAATATAATCTAACTAGTCTTTTTTGCACTTGTCTAAAATAACATATTAGAATCACTGATTGACTAGCAATAGATATTTTGTTCCTATAGCTGCTGACGTTCGTTTTGCAGGTATGGAAAGCATTTGTCCAGTTTGAGAAAGTATATGGAGACCTCCATAGTATTTTGAAGGTGATCATCTTTTCTGCATATTTATTTATGAGTATTGAGCTGTCTTGAATCATTACCGTTTGAATGTAACCATCACGTTTGAGACCCTACCCTTGTTGAGGATTGTTTTGGTAGTGTGAATATGATAACAAATTCCTTGCTCTTGTTCACGGCAATCATGTTTTGGCTGCTTACCTAAATGTGTGGTCTATATAGGTTGAGCAAAGAAGAAAAGAAGCACTAGCAGGAGAAGATGACAGTTCAGCCACTGAGAGCTCCTTACAAGATATTGCTTCACGATATTCTTTCATGGATCTTAGTCCATGTTCCTCAAAAGACTTGGAGCATCTAACACGACAAGAGGTAACTTCCTGCTACATTTCCTCCCAAAAGCATTGCTCGTTGATGAATCATTGTTGAAATACCACACCATTTAGCCACGTCTTGATATTAATAATCCTTCATTAAATTCATATACAAGTGGAGTTGTTTTTGATGTACATTTATAAATTTTGAACTTTTCAGTGGCTTAACAAGAATGTGACCAAGAAGGGGGAGAAACTAGCATTGTTCAACGGAAATGGTTACCCAGGTAGCGTCTGTTTAATTTTTATTTCAACATTTATCCATAAGTTATATGTTACCTATGCAACTTGATCCATGATGTATTCTAGGTGGGAGTTCTTTGGGCATAAAGAACAGCTCTATTCCAGCGGAAGATATTCGTCAACCTGAAGCTTCTCAGGTGGTCAGGCAAACACCTGGTGAGTATACGTGTCTTGCTTTCTGAATTTGAATTTGGAGTTTTACTGGCAACTTGATGAAAGAAAGGCTGTAGAAGTGCTCAAAATATATTGTCCATTTATGTCAAAAATATGTCACTTTGCTTTAAGTTCTCCGCTTAAAATGATTGTACAGGAGCTCCTTCAAGCAGCAATTTGGGAGCAACAACTGTAAATGGCATGATTGGAACAAGCGAGTATAATAATCTTATGAAAGCAACACCACCTGCAGTGGCAATGTTTCTGAAGAGCTTACCAATTGTCGAGGGTAATAATATTATCTGAAATAGAAATGCTTATCTTCACCGTTTTACATATATCATCACTGACGATCATGGATGTATGAATTTGCGGAATTTGGTTTGTTCCTCAGGTCCTGTGCCTGATGCAGATGTCATTGTATCTGTAATACTACAAAGCAATCTACCGCCACGACCCTCTGGAAACTTGGGGATGGGTAACACACATATGCAGGCTTCTTCTGCCAATAGCGGAGGTGGTTCTTACAAAGGGCCAAGAGAGCGGCACTCTGGAAAGAGAAAACAACGAGACAGTTAGTCTATTGGCAGAAATAACATTTATTTTTAAAACTAATGTGACAATATTTGCCAGTTGATAATTGGTGGGAATTCAATATTTTGCAGGACAAGAAGATGACGAAACAACAACAGTCCAGAGCGCACCTCTCCCGAAAGATATCTTCAAAATAAGGCAAATTCAAAAAGCTCGAAGTGCAACCTCCCAAACTGGTTCGGCATCAGCAGCCTCTTATGGCAGTGCCAGTGTTAGCGCGTACTCTGGGGAGCTTTCTGGTAACACAAGCTGATGCCTAAGATCCCAGTATTCTCTTTGCAGTAGAATTTGCAAGGAATGTATATAGTTCGTCTTGATGTAATTAATGTAACTGCAGTTCTAAGTTCCAACAATTCTATGTAACCCAATAATTTTTAAAATGAAACTTTGGATCTTGGTTGAAATATAGTTTGATTTGACATGTGCCCAACAATGAGCTTTTAAATTCATCGAATGAAACCTCATAATCAACAATGGTGTTAATATGCAGAAAATTACCATTCTAAAGTGCTGTAAAAACTGTAACTCAAGAGTGTAAGCCACTATAAGGTTGCGATTTTCAAAGACATCCTCCATTTTCTAAGCTAGTGTTCAGGGAAGGCAATAAATGTAAATTTCGGTGTATGTACGTAAATTGGAAGTGGAACTGACGGGTCTGTTAAAGATCCTTCCACACTTTGAAATCTGTTCCAGTGGCATTATAGCTTGCAATACTGTCTTGGCATCCCAGGAAATAGGTTGTCCGAACAGGATCTAAGTTAATCAGTGCGTGGGCAGTGCCGGTAGGGCTTCCTGCAACTGCTACTTCATCAGCGTTGATAACTACTTCCCCATAATGTTTATCAGGTACTTCATTGTTCTCTAGCTGCAAAATATCAAATGAATTAATGACCGATACACCTAAATGGTATTTTGAATAATGTAGATGAGATTAAACCAATGCAAAAACAGCAGCTAGATCGAACTACAATAAGAACTGAGAATGCACGCTATGCACCAGTTAAAAAGCAATTTCTTTATTTGCTTGCAACCTTGCTATAGAATGAAACCAACAAAATCTGATACATCGGAGTCATCCCAAATGAAATCACATTTCGAAAGAAACAATGCATCAGACTAATCACGCATTTAGTAGCAGAAATCAAAACCCAAAAAATCTTCTAAAACACGAAATGATATAACAGAAAATAACATTCGTGAAAGCTTCCCACATCAAGATACGAAGAAAAGCATATCATACCCTAAATTTTGTTTTTGCACCCCAAATGACAAATGTCTCATTACAAGTGTGATGCCTGTGGTTTCCCCTCATACCACCAGGTCGAATCTCTCCCATATGTACAGAAGTGCATACCATCGCACCACCTGCAAACAAAACAAACCACTTGCACAGCATTGTTTGAAACCCTAATCTCAAGGAATCCCCAAATCAATCAATCTGAAACTGAAAATGTTTAAAAAAAATTAAAACGAACAATTACCAGAAATGCCAGCGTCGAGAGCGACCTGAACCGGATCGAGCATCCAACCCCTCCCGTCTTTCAAAATCATCGAAGGCGACGACGTAGCGGAGAATCTAACAAGATTCGCCAGACGATCATCATCTTCCTTACTCTCAACTTGTTGCTGATGACTCGACAGATTGGATGAGCTGCTTTGGAGCCTGAGAGAGATCCACGTCAGCAGCAAGAAGACAGACAGCAAAAGAGGAAAAGCATGCGGCTTTCTTAGTAAATGGATGACTGAATTGAGGGTTTGCGATTGGAAGTAATGAGTCCCCCTCTCGGAGCTTCTTCTCGGATTCGCCATCATCATCTTCCTTCTGCTTCTTGTTTCAGAAATCAAACGTGTGTGTAGAGATATTGTCAGTTTGAGAGTTGAGTTGGTCATCAAAAACGACACAGTTTTGACATGTCAGCATTGAGCTCCGAGAAAACCGTTGGAGTCAATCAGGAGGGAGATGCATTGTGTTTTTATTCCTACAAATTTGATCATATTCAGATTGATTGTGTTTGTTTGGGTGTTGGAGGAATTCATCATGGTTTTCTTCTCCTTGGACCTTGTTTGAGGCAGGGAGAGATATCGTCGAAATAAAATCATGAGCAACGACGATAAGGATCAGAGCTGCGATGGCTCCGGATCTCCCAGTGTTACCGTTCCTCCAACTCCTCAACCCAACCTTAAACGCCTTTATAAAGTCTGGAAGGGAAATAACGTGAGTTCTTCGTGTCTTTTCTTGTAAAAGAAATTCTCCGTTTGTGTTCTTTTATTTGAATTGCCGAGGATGTGTTTTTCTATGATGGCCTTGGAAATATTAAGATCATCATTAGCGGTAATTGATTCTTGTTGTCTGCTAGAAATTTTCGCTAGGCGGGAGATTGGTCTTTGGGCCAGACGCATCGTCTCTGTTCTTATCTTCATCCATGATTGGAGCTCCTGCACTGACATTCTGCGCCAAGGTGCTGATGAGAAGCGAATACGAGAATCCTCATTTCACTTATCCTGTTTTTTTCGGTGGACTAATTCTCACTATTTTGGTTAGTAATCAATGAAACTTCCTTCTGTGTCTTTTGTAGGTAAGTATTTGGTTAGTACTCTGATACTCTTTGGCTGCAGGTTTTAACATTTCTGTTACTGACGTCTAGTAGAGATCCAGGCATTGTTCCGAGGAACAAACATCTTCCTGACACGGATGAAAAAGGTGATAAAATTACCCCATCAATGGAATGGGTCAATTCCAAGACTTCCAGTTTGGCACTACCTCGGACAAAAGATTTAAGAATAAATGGATACTCAGTCAAAGTGAAGTTCTGCGACACATGCTTGTTGTATCGCCCTCCACGAGCCTCTCATTGCTCTATTTGTAACAACTGCGTGCAGAAGTTTGATCATCATTGTCCATGGGTCGGTCAATGCATAGGACTAGTAAGTTATTTTTCCTCCAGTAATTTCCGATTCTCCCTTTTTCTTCTAATTCATATAATTTTTGCATACAAACCGCATTTTCTTCTTTTGCAGCGAAACTATTGGTTCTTCATATTGTTTATATCTATGTCGACAACATTGTGTCTGTATGTATTTACCTTCACCTGGATATGCGTCTTGCGCCAAGAAGGCAGCGTGTGGAAAATCTTATCTCATGACATTTTGTCAGTTTCCCTGATTGTATATTGCTTTATCGCAATATGGTTCGTAGGCGGTCTTACAGTGTTCCACTTTTACCTTATTTGCACCAACCAGGTAAGTTCATCAATTTGTTCCATAAATATTTCTTAACTTATTTCTCATAATGTTATGTCTAGCAAAGTTCCAAGACTTTGGTAATTTTGAATTATTTGTGCAGACAACCTACGAGAACTTCCGCTATCGCTATGACAAGAAAGCCAACCCGTACAATCAAGGAGTTGCGAAAAACCTCCAAGAATTTCTGCTGACGAGAATACCACCTCCCATGGTGAACTTCCGCGAAATGGTGTCTGAAGAAGACGAAGAAACGTCCTTTTCAACCAAGTACAGTGTTGGTCTTCCCGGCTCAATACACAAAATTGACATGGAAATGGGAGGTAAAAATGGGAACAAAGATGTGAACAAGCAGGTACCATTTATTCTGCAGACTTTGGACTACAATGGAATTGAAGATAAGTTACAAAAAAGCAAAAGAGGAGAAGAAGTGAGCTTGGATCCTTTTCTCTTGTCTACGGACCAAGAAAAGACGCTTTCTCAACAAACCTCCATTACCATTCATGATTCAACTCAGGATGAAGAACATGATGATCACACTGATGACAGCAGTTCTCATGGAAAAACGTCTCCTGACCATTGTCGTGTATGAACTGCTCAAGTTAGTCCTGATCGCGAAACTTGTACCAAGAAAACGAACAAGGGAGGTCATGAATAGAAACTTACATTCCTTATTATTCAACCTTTATCTATGAATTCCATAGTAGCTCAGCTCTTGCAATTTTCTGAAAGTAGTTGCAGCCATATTATTGCATACCAAAAGTGAGCCTTTCTTATTCAGCTCATTCCTTCAATTCCTTTACTTTATCTAAGTTTGGCATTTTACACATATTTTTGATACACTTACGATACTTATTTTCTCAAGCTCGACTAATTGTATACTTGAAGAAAGCATGAATATATAAATTCTGATACAAAGAGACTAATAAGAACATGGGCTTGGACAATTTAGGTTTGTATTACCTTGCCCGAAGATATTTTAGGTGCAGCTTATGTGAAGAAGCTGCGTGTGAGCTAAAGAATGTAAGAGTACAACATCATGTGTTTTCAAGATTGTGAACCCTGCGGTAGAATTTTACGGGTTGATGATGGTATTCTATGCTAGTATCAAGCCATGTCCTTTCTGGAATTTCTGTAAATTTCATCTGCATGTGCCACGGGAACATAAATGGCATCCTGCAATGTGCTGTGATTCCTTCCGTAGAAGGCGTATATGAACACTCCTATTAGAAGCCACAGGGAAACTCGAATCCAGGTGGCCGTTCTGTCAGTTCACAAAAAGGACCATGCCACAGTAAGTTACTAATATTACTCAAATAAGCTGACAGAATATATGGCACACCATGTGCTGGTTCAGAAAAGCAACCTATGGATTTTTTGATAAAGAGACATTGAAAAAGCTAAATAATTACCCGAGATTCACCATTAAGTAACAATTGACCAGGATACATGCAACCGGTAGGAAGGGCACAAAGGGACACAGAAAACCTGCATTTAGTTAAAACTGTTTAGTACTTCAAAAGCAAATATAAACCATGAACCTTGTAGGTAATGCTCATTTCTAACTTTGTTATGACCAGGATACAGGTAATGTGGATGAGAAGTTCACAATAACGAGTCATAACGAACTAAAGGTAAAAACTACCTCCAGAGTGACCAAAGTTGTGTCTCCCATCATCTTGCTTGATACATGTAAGTATCACAAGACTGGAAACAATGAGGGCAACACCAATCCCACACATTGAAATACGTAAATAGCTGGTCATAAGAAAATCAAATATGATTGTTCAATGCCAACGAAGATAACAAATGTAGACATTATAGGAAGCGCTTTGACTGCCATAAGTCTGACAAACCTGGGTATTCCAACGGCTGAGGCAAAACAAGTAAGGAGGATAACGCCAACACATGTAGCTGTGATGGTCCAGCCAGCAATGTTTCGCCTGTTCTCGTCATTTGAAGAGCCTGTGAAGGGAATAATGAGATGAATGAATGTGATGGTGGATTACTATGAATGTATCATGATAGGACAATTTTTTAGAAAAGAAAACATGATTTAAATGGCAACCAAATGGTATTTTTGTGAATTTAAGTTACAAATATTTTCTGATATACTTCTTAACAAAACCTATTTAAAGTTGGTAACTTGGTTTAAATTTGGTGAATAGAGATTACCTTCCCCTACACCAAGAAGCTTCTGGAGGAGTGGATACTCAGTCACAGCCATGTCCTTCGATGATCCAATGTGATCTGTTCCATAGTCTGTTTGCTTTTCAGCTTCAATCTCCTTAGAGCAAATAGATGAACTAGAAGAGACATGTTCAAGGGACCCATGAAGTGACAGCGGAAGGGGAGTTTCATCTGGTGGAACATATCGTAATATCAACACTGAGATAGCCACCATAGTGAATGCCAGAAGTGTACCTACACTAACCTGCATACAGCAATGAGAATTACAAATAGTTGTGGAATGAAAACTGCACTCACAGTCTACACATAAAGAATCTCAAAATGAACCGGTTTATTAGCTTGTCAAACAAAAAAATTGCCTCACGAAAAAAGTGCTCTAATCAACAATAAATTGTTTATTTAAATTGCTAGATTCATGCAAGTGTCGAGCATTGAGAGTACATTTATCCGAAGCAATGATAATGGCATAGCAAACAAAGTATTTGCTCACCATCCCTGCCAACTGAGAAACTTCCATAAAGAATGCAAGAGATCCAGCACAAACGCCGGTGACAATTGTGCTATTCACAGGGACATGGGTGTGTCTGTTAACATCTGAAAAGAATGAAGGCAGCAACCCATCTCTAGCCATTGCCATGAAGACTCGTGGCTGGAACAATATTGAGACAAATGTAACTGGCGATTTAGAAAGTTTCTGTTGTGTTCAAATGTGCACCTAGAGTTTCGTTATTATTTATGTGCGCAATCTTAAATCGGAAGTGTCAATGCTTAATGACTTCTATTTCTATATACTACAATGAACAATAATTGAATAAAGAATAAAGAATAATGCACCACAGTTCACCTGCGGCAGTAAAGAGCCCATCAAAGTTGAGCAGAGCGCAGTGACAGCGCCAATGGTGATCACATACCTGGGAATAAGAAAGTAGTTTTTCAAGGTATGTAAGATATGTGTAGGAGGTAAAAAAGTGAAGACAGAACCCTTCTTACACTGCCCATTGCATTCCATGACTAGCAAATGCAGAAGATATTGGTGTATCTGGATCCATATCATAGTAGGGAACAAGACCAACAACGACAACAGATACTAGCATATATAAGGTGCAACATATGGTAAGAGCCACCCCTATGCCAATGGGTAAATCTCGCTTGGGGTTTTTAACCTGTGGTGATACCAAAGCCATAACATGTAAAGAAAAATCTATCTAAAATTGGCGCAAAATCATCGCCCTATAGCATATCTACTAGATAATCTACTAGATAACGAGCAGTGGCAGGAGAGCATTAATACCTCTTCAGCTGTGCTAGCAACTGCATCAAAGCCAATGTAAGCAAAGAAAACTGTTGCTGACCCAGCAAGCATTCCATTAAATCCAAAAGGAAAGAACCTGGGGACCATACAATATGGTTGCCATCAGAATCACACAGAAATGACATTGGAACAAAAAGGTTCTCTATTTTTACCCTGCTGAAAGTTCATATCCAACCCATCCGGTCTTGAAGCCCAAATACCCTCCTGCTATTATGATGAACAACATTGCGCATACATTTGCAGAGGTGACAATCCCTTGAGCCACTGTACTCTGTAGAGAGCTAAGCAAATTACATGAACCGCTTATCCAAAGATGGGACATACCGGAAATGGAAAATCTGGGTACAAAAAGTAAAGCTTTACCTCTTTAATTCCAGCACACAAGAGCCCAGTAGCAATGAACACAAGAATTGCTGCGGCTGGATCAATTGTCACATCAAGACCTGGAACATAGTGGCGCGCTATATAGAATGGCAAGCTATTATGTCCTCCAAAAAGTAACGACTGCAGTACATAAACACTAATATTAATATCAGCAAATAGAGATATAAAGGAAAAGCATACTGAGACTGAAACATACGAGGTTAGGGGTAATGCCACGGGCAACTGCTGCACCACCAATGGTATACTCTAGTATCAAAGCCCAGCCAACCAGCCACGCAACACTGATATGGTTCAACATGAGAATTCTAACATCCGAAATTTCAATCTATAATTTTATTTTCTTCTACCAAAAGCATAAAGAATAATGAGCGGTACCCTTCGCCGACACATATATACGAGTAGTGATAAGCACTGCCAGCAGAAGGGCAACGACTAGCAAGCTCGGCATAGCAAAAGGCAGAAAGTGCAGCTGCTATTCCAGCTATCAAAAATGAGAACATGAGAGACGGGCCAGAAAGCTCTCTAGCCACAGTCCCAACAAGTATATAAACTCCAGCTCCAATCGTCGTTCCCACTCCTACACAAACAATTTACTTCAGTTTAATTCCAACAAAAATGAATGCAATAAAATGTCATTTTTATCACATTAGACAGAATAAGGTGAAAAAGGGTCACCAATGGCAACAAGATGAGTTGCAGAGAGAGCCTTAGCAAGCTGATGATGCCCGTGTGGAGTCGACCTATCGTGAACTGAATCAACCTGTTTTCTCCTCGTCAGGGTTTTGAAACCAACCCATGTGGAAGTGGAAGAGGCTTTCCATCCCTCAAACCCCATCAAGCAAAACCCAGTAACCAATCCGCGAAAGATGCGAGCTTAAGGCAGCGACGAAAGCAGCGGATGTTGATGTGCGTGACGCGGAGAGTGGATTATATTACATTAATTGCGGTAATGAACGAGACGATCTCGGTCGGGGCAGTTTGGGCTGCCCGAGGGGACTGCCCGAGGACGGATGATGATGGATTGGGATTTGGGGATGGATAGTGCGTCGTCGTTTTGTGTTTTCATGGCCCAACTCATGCATTGCACCCACACCACACGGATCGAATCATTCAAAGTAATCAATCACCTACGAGTTGTAGTGATTGGATTTGTGTAGTTTTGTTCTGGTGGGGTTTGAAGACATGTTCATTTTGGATAGATGTTGATTTCTAGATGTTTGTAGAAAATTTACAGGATATCATAATCTCGGTCATCAAATTTGTAACCTAGTTTGATAGGACCTAAATTGGGGAAAGTTCCGACGGAAACAAAACTATATCTGTAAACATTTTATTATCATATTTTAATATTATTTTTATCTTAATTACGTGCCTAATTTTCTTTTATCATCCATTTACCCATTTATGCTCCGTTATACCTGTTATACGTTTACACCCGTTTATCAATTTACAACCGCTTACCCACTTCTATCCAATCATTTATCCATAAATCCTAACTATTTCACTCAAATAATAATATTTACTATGTGATTTGATTTAACTGTTTATATTCTTATAAATATTCATAAATGTAACAGAGTGCATCTCTCATGAATTTCTCGAATGTGGTGTATCTGTGAGTCGTGTGAGCCATACATTTGAGGGAGGGATGAATGAGAGAGAGACATATGGAAAGTTGTTCGGAATTTAGTTTGATTGTATTACAACAAGTGATTTAGTTTATGAGTGGTAGGGAGGGCATTTTAGACTTTTAACCGAATAGCATTTCGGTTTGTGAGTGTATGTGAGGGTATTAGACAATTTAGTGTCACATAAATTCATAAAAAGGTGGATGTGACATTATCCCTCCTTTCACATGTCTCTAAAAATTTGTCTCTCATTTCAGTAACTCTCTTCTTTCAAAACTAATTTTACTCTCTCCAAACTAATTTTCTATTAAATTTAAATATGATGGAAAAAAGTGGTGGATATGATGGTGGTGAAAAGAGTGGTGGATGTGATGGTGGTGGAAAGAGTGGTGGTGTGGGACAAAGTGTGAATGGTTGGGGTGGGGAAAGAAGCAGTAGATATGATGGTGGTGGAAGGAGTAGTTGATGGTAGTAGAAGAAATTGTTGATATTATGGATGATTATTTGGTGGTGGTTAAAGAAGTGGTGGATGAGGTGGTGATATATATGGAGGAGAGAGATTTGCATCTAATTAAGAGAAACAATAAGAAATAGGTGAAGCCACAAATCTATTCCAAAAGTACCTTTGACGGGTATCAATCAACTTTCACATCTTTAATTTTTAACCAACATAATTAAAGTTTTTAAGATCATATTAATTTTTCAATAATTACTTAATCAAATATGTTTTCGATGCCTTATTTTAATCTCAGAAAATGGATTCCTATTCGAAGAGGGCATAACCGCATGGATAAGCTCACATTAACCCGTCAATTTGGGATACAATTAAGGATTTTCGGATCGGGAAGGGATTGGAATGTAATAATATCGATTCATTCATACAGAAGAAAAGGTTCTCACACAGCCCTACCTACCCTATGTATTCGAGGGGGAGGCTGGAACCGAAAAAGACCGGAATGATTGGGCGTAAAGCGTCTGTAGGTGGCTTTTTAATTCCGCCGTCAAATCCCAGGGCTCAACCCTGGACAGGCGGTGGAAACTACCAAGCTGGAGTACGGCCCACCTATCTTCCGAGGTCACTAGTTTACACTTTCACCAACCTTTCTCATATCCGTTTTTTATGAGCAAGGGATAAGGGCTAGACAGTAATCAAGCTACTGACAATTGGATAGTACCCCTTCCATCGGAGGATATACTGGGTGTAAAAAAATACCTCGACGGTCATACAAATTAATTGACGAGTTTGAACGACAAGAAAGAGAATACGAAGCAACCGTAGTAGACGACCCCGGAATGCGGTCACGTTTGGATTCGCCACCTTTCTGCCCTTTAAAATAACTCACTCGAATATGCGGCGTAAGTCACTTAGGTAGAGATTCCTCTTTTCATTTGTTACATCAAATTCTAAAAGGACGCCTTTCGATCAATCTCTCAGATTACTTGAATCTTGATCAACCTTTCAAATGATCCTCTTGGGGTCTCTTTCGAATAATCAGAAATAAGCCTCTGCGAGTGCTCTTTGCCTTGCCCAGATCCTCTTGTTCTCTCAATCTGATCTTCTCTCCCGAGACTAGAAAAATTAATCTCTTGATTATTGTATGGTGGCAGCAATGATCATCTCCTGAATGATCTACTGAATTTCTTCCAAAAGCTTCTTGTGGTCTTGGGTTTCAGTATACATGCTACTCTTTTTGGGATGATCCTCCCTCCAACGATTCAATTCCTTTATATAATGTCAAAGATTCAAAATTATTACTGATCTTGGATTATCAGATCACATATTTGATAATATCCATGGAGAGCTTTTAGAAAATAACTTTCCGAAATTCATCCTATAAGATTTTAATATTTGATACAAATTTCATATCCCTAAAGGAAAATATATATTCAATATTCGAATTTCTATCCAAAACAATTAAAAATACTAACATAATTTGAATTTCCTATCATTGATCAGTTGGTCCATGGTTGAACAACATATTTGTTGTGTTGAGTGTAGGTGAAGCAATTTTTTTCTGTAAGACTTCAAATTTGTACAATTTCTTTGGATTTTTCTTCAATTCTTGGTCCTTCAAAAAGAATGATAAACGGCTTGGTGCTCATGTAGCTCATGTTGGATAATTGTATCATGGACTGCAGAAATGAATCTATTTCAAGTGGCCCATTTGGTACGAGAAAAGTCCATGTATGAAGAAAGATTAGTTTACTTTCCCATCTAACTATTGGAGGTTGGGGATAGATCATGGTGGAAAAGTAATAGATACCTTTCCTTAATGAATTATTTTGTAAATTTACACATATCAAAGATGATCCAAAACGTAAATTTTGTAGGGCCAAGAAATAATCACTAATTAACATTTTGTATCCAATGTGTGGCATCATACAAAACAATGTACGTATACTATATGATAAGGTTCTTGAGTTAAGTAATGTAGCAGGTTAGCCTTCTTCTCCACTTTATAGAATGATATGTACAAATAAGCATAATTCCATGATCTAATTCCAATTAACGGATGCAAGAGGGCGTTCACGAGTCCACCAAAATAGATGGATTCACATGATACATTCCCTTTACCACTGAAAATTAAAACCTCCAGACTCATCACTTGCACAGACACTAAAATTAGGAGAACTAATATCTTTTGCTATAATGTTATCAAATCAACAATATGAAAACAAAGATGGAGTTCCATTGATTTTCTCTTGACTATAGAATATCAAACTCTCACACGAAGCTTTGACTTCACAATCATTTCCAAATTTCAAATCGACATCCACCCCCGCAGAAGAAAAATATTGCCGCCAATTGGAACCTTCAGGAAGAGTGACTATTATAACGTTTGGAACGATCATCAAATCATCACTATCATGGAATTGGACAAGGATGTCAACACTGCATTAACTTTTCCATGCCAAAAAGTTGGACTCACATACTTCTGATTATACCACTGGACTGAGAACTACAACTCAAAGAAGGAAACAGTCTTTGTTATCAAGTGGTTGAAACTTCCAGGCTACCTATGACTCTTTTTGATAAGGCATGTGATCAGTGTTAGAAATGTCTATTTTAAGCCCCTACTTTTATGCTTATTTCCCATGATTAGAACGTAAAATATATTACTTTTGATACTTGGATTGATGTTTCAGGTCAAAAACACGATTTCCACCTTACGAAGGAGCATGCATGGAAATATGAGGAAAAGCACGTGAATTCCGCCTAAATCAAACATAATTGGGAGCATTTCTACAATTCTTAGACCGAGTGTATTAAAGTACTTGATTCGAGCTAAAACAAGCCAAAGACTCATGTTACTCGACCGAGTAAATACACGGCTCGAGCAAGTCATCACGTGATCAAGACCCTTGGTATGGATTCTCTTCATTTACTCGAGTGATTTAATACAAGTGGATAAGCTAGACCTTCCACTTACTCGACCATTTAAGACCATTTAAGATGAGTGTATAAGCTAGACTTTCCATTTACTCGGCGATTTATGATTAGAGGATAAGCAAGACCTTTCATTCTACTCGACCCTTGTGATTGCTCTTCACTATATAAGCATCACAAGAGGCTCGAAGAAGATTGCTGGCTAGGGGGCCGAAAACCCTAGAGAAGAAGTGATTGAGACTAGTCGAGTAACCAAGTGAAGAAGAGAGCCGAGAGAGCTCGGAGACCGTTCAAATTACACAAGATCATTCAACCTAATTTTGTACTCGACCTGATAAGGAGAGGAGCAGCAGCTTGGAGCTCGACCGTGGATCATCAATCACTGAGAATTTCTAAACTTTACTCTTGTTTTATTTACAATCGTTTGAATATGTTTGCATTCTCACTCGAGATGAGTGAGTAGTTTCCTTATGATGGGGATTTGATGAATCCCTAATGCTTATGAATAACTAGAACATGATTATCTAATTTACATGAATCAATTCTTGTATGACTATTATGTGTGTTGAATCATACCCGAGCACTACGTCTAGGTGTCCTGACAAAACGTCTAGAAGAGTAGGTCGAGTAGTATTTTCTAGGGAAGGACCGGGAGGTGAACTTAGACTATTTTGGAATCAATACAACCATTAGATCGAGTATATTAGCAAAGCAGGAGCTGCGAGTATATTAGCAAAGCGGGAGCAGCGAGTATATTTGGTGCATGAATGTATTAATAAGCGTATTTGGACAGATTAGTGAAAACACCGGGAGGAATGAAGCTAGTCGAGTAGATGTTTACGTGCGAATCCAACATTCGGGAGTGAGGATTCGTATGCTAATGCTACTCAGTCTAAATTCTATAATATAAATCCAACATTCGGGAGTGAGGATTTATATTATCATATAACTATACGTTCTAAATTAAATTGTCATCAAGAAGGAAATTCATAACTATAATCTATATCTTGCTCGAGTGAAACCATAAGTATTAGTGGAGGATTCTCATCCTTGTCATAGTTTTTATATTTGATAACAAAACCTTTTCTTTAAATATTGCCTTTAAAATAAATAAAACACTTTAGAACTATTTTGAAAGCTAGTAATCGATTTTAAAAAGTATAACTTAACTCCACTGTTCCCTTGGGTTCGACACTAGGTCACCCCTAGTTCTATAAATTCTTTTGAGTTGCGTGTTGGATTATTTATCACCTAAATACCGCACATGTCAGCATGCATCATTGCTATTGTGTCATCTTTCATAGTGTTTTAGATATTGACAATCGATCAAAGGAGTTCTATGCACTATCTTATGGAAGAGCATGTGTTGAGATAGATGTCACACAATCCATTCCTTCCAAAGTGTGGATCCAACTTCCAGGTGAAATATGTTTCCTAGATGTCATCATTGAAGGTAATATGGCGTGGAGTCCGGTTCCCTTGCGACCCCTTGCATGTGTGCAGATTGAGATTCTTCTATTTGCACTTTTGTTTTGCACTATATGCACATTCCATTTGCATTTGTGCATTTAGCTAAACGACAAAAATGTGACAAAAAAATAAAGTGCAGATCTGCAACCGTTGGATCAAATTGATCCAACGGTTGCATAAGGGTGTCGCACGGATCGCAAGGATTAAGGGGGTCGCA